>CM053267.1:65980441-66278635 GCA_028583415.1 Protea cynaroides | reverse complement strand
GCTCGTGGAATTATGTTCAACAGGTGAAAACGAAGTCATCGGATGACTTATTTAGTACTATCATATTTATGCTCATTCTAAGAGTCATCAGGAAGTTAAACTCTAATAGGATGTGAAGTAAGTGCAAGGGAAAAAACGCATGTAGAACAAATATGCTCATTTGCACCAGAATTATCCATTTGGTAGAGAAAGTAGCAATAGTGGACAAGCTGTACCTGCGTGATTTACAGATGGGGTAGTATTACCTTGTTGGAGAAGAGAAAGAATCTAGGCAGACTAATCTGCAGAAATGGATGGAGGATTGTGTACCATAGTGGAAGGAGATGGAGTGGGCTGTACCTTGGCTTGAAAGCCCTTCGGCTGAGAAGAATGAAACGACAGTCCCTGCTTTGGAGGAAAGCCATGGAGCTTATACATGTGGCAATGGTGTGGCCATCTCGATGACAAATGGTCACAATGATCAGCATTTTCTTGGCTGGATAGCCATGGACTTTATAGCATGTGGCGACGGTGTGGCCATCCATATTGCAATGGGTGCAATGTGGACGAGTCCTCAACCTCTGCTGAGATGAAGCAGATGTAGGGCGTCCTGTGCTCCGTGAAATATTGGAAACAAGAGCTGCGGCTTCAATAGTAATTAAATATTTTAAAAAAATTTCATGTTGTTTCTCCTCTTTTAAAGCCAATGAATGTAACTTTACAACTAGAGGTAATGGATCTTGAAGAAAAAGTTGACTACCAAAGGAGCAAAGGATTCATGAAGTCCTTGCAAAAATTTCATACTTGATCTTATTGATGAAATTGGATTAGCTTCTTAGAGGCACCACAGCTGCAGGTGGGTAGAGACACATAAGAGGATAGTTCATCCCACAAAGAGTCTTGAGTTTGGTATAATATGTTGAGATGGTGCACTTTTCTTGCTTCCAATCGGCTATTTCTTATTTGACTTGATAGAACTTGGGTTGGGAAAATCTGGTTGCGAGAATGATCCAAATTTCATTTGCAGACTTTGCATATTTTACACTAGAAGCATGTTTAGAAGCATGGAAGACGTTACCATGTCGTTGACTCGAATCCATTAGTAGTAATCTGCTAAGGTGAAGGATGGAATGGTAATGGTTCCATCAACAAATCTCAACTTGTTCTTTGCCCTTAAAGCCATTCGTATGGCCCTAAACCAGGTACTGTAATTATCGCCATTCAAGGGTGGTGACATAAGAACAACAGTTGAACTATCAGAGGGATGAAAGGAGGGAATATGGGTTGGCAAATGGATCAACAAGTTACGAGCTCTGACCTACAAAGCATAAATAGTAAGAACAGAGGCTACAGTCAAGCCATACATCCTGACTAGGGAGATTAGCATAAAGCTAAGTTAAGGGAGATGAGCTATGCAGGATATTTGACAAAGAACTAAATATGCATGGATGATGAGTTAATTATTTTACAATGCCCACGCCCCCATTAGGCTGGGATATGGAATTGGGCACCAAGAGGACAGCCCTTCTTGGGTTGAGGAGGAGATGATGGATGTAAAGCACATACATCTAGGTGGGACTAGGACTTGAACCCGAGTCCCTCTACTTACGAGTACACAGGCTGACAACCACCACTGCACTATGTGGTGAAATTTTATTCAAGTCAGTATCTTGAAAGTGAGAGCTTTCTTTAGGGGATTCATGTATGATCATCGATATCAACTCAATTTGTAGGGGCCTTTTGTGTGTGTGTGTATTGAAGGAGGGTAGTAGCTTACATGATCTGACGGTTCTATGCCATGCACGGTTCGGTTGTGCATTGAATTTTCTGCAGCCGGAAATAATTATGGTAGGTAAGTTTGGCGCCATCAAATATTGACAAATAGCTAGGGACCTCACCTCCAAGACAAAAGACACTTTACCCCTCAATCTTAATTTTTACGATCATAAAAATATGGGTATTTGTGTCTTTTTGCAAAGATGTTGGGTCCCACCAAATCACTTTGACCGCATTGTGAGACGTTTAGCTGTTTTAGATAGTCAAATAAAGAAGAAAAACAATCCACTCAATTTCTAAATGAGGAAATTTGCCACGTGGGCTGTTTTGATTCATTCCCTTCAAATTAAGGCATGAATGCAAGGGATTCAAACCGTCTCCTCTTGAAGTAGGGAGGGAGAACCCCGTCGAATGGCTGACACATGACTCTCAGGAAAATTCAAATTTCACGTCCAAGCCGACACCCAGCCGACAAGTCGAACCGACAAGGGGTGTCGGCTCGGACGTGGGGCTCGGATTTTCCTGAGACCCATGTGTTGGCCATCCGACGGGGGCGCCTCCCTCCTCTCTGAAGTACCGGGAGAAGACGATTCGAAACCGAATGCAAGACTAACAAACGGTCACAAATACCAATTGTACTTGTATTCTTTTTGGGAAATCATCATCGTTTATATTCAATGAGTCCTACACCACATCAATTGTGATAGACTTGAGAGAATACAAGTACATGCTGGTGATCTCAATTCCTAAACTCTTATCTCCGAGTGGATAGAAATCCTCTCTTGTGGCAATTCCGGCTACCAAGAATTGGATTTGAACCAACACACATACTGATGTATTAGAATGTGCGTCGACTAAACTGCAGCCCTTGGATCAGCCAGCAGTTCCGGTTACCGCAGGAGAGGATGTAGATCCCCCCCAAGTAACTTCTTAATTAAATGCTTGTATAATTCCTAGTTGTAACTCTAACAAAACGACATTTTAATGAAATCTTAACATACTGCAGAAGTTATTAATCTAATAAGGCTATGTTTGGTATGCATTCTTACATATTTTTTAACCTTTTAATAGTTAGAAACTGGGGACTAAAACTGTAGAAACAACAAAAGAAAGAAGTGCATGAATTATTAAAAATAAATAAAAAAATTAATCTCATATTGGTTGGTTGGAGAAAAAAAAACATTAGATATGACTCTCTATAAAAGGATATAGGACATCTACATGCAACCAACTAGTCTTACATTGGCTATATAAAAAAAGTTAGATAGACAGAAGCCATAAAATGAGACATAAACAGTTAAAAGGAGGCAGGAAACCACTTAACTTAACTGGCCTTAATCAAGGATTCAAATTGTCTCCTCTCTGTACTTTTGAGGAGGGAGATACTCCCGTTGGATGACCGACACATGACTCTAGGGAAAATCGGAGTCCCACGTCCAAGCCGACACCCAACCGACAAGCTGAACCGACAGAGGGTGTCGGCTAGAATGTGGGGTTCGGATTTTCCCGAGAATTATGTGTCGACCATCTGACCGTTACGTCTCCCGCCTCTGAGAAGTACAGAAAGGAGACGATTCGGATCCCTTAATCAATCATCATGTCGATTTTCTGGTAAGCACCGTGAATGATCTGTTAATCTGTCATCCAAGATTGTGACTTGATTGTTTAATAAACGGTTTGTTTGGTTCCAGTCTTTTTCAGTTGAATCCGATTGATTTAACAGATGTAGTCTCGGTTTTGACACCTCTAATCCTAATCATTGTTTTCTATAGGCTTCCATCATAAATAGTATATCTTTACAAAAAAAAATATATATATATATATATGATTGGAGAATTGTACAAACACTCTCCTCCTGACCAATGAATGTAAAAAATTTCTATATTTGGCTCATATATTATCTAATAGTTTATTTAAAGAAAAACCCTAACAACCCAATATAGTTAGGTTTTCTAGGGTTAAAACAAATATTTGTAAGATAACATTCTTGAATATTCCCTATTTCATCAACTTAATCTTCAAATGAGTAACATAATTATATCTCAAACAAACTTAGTCATCCCTTAATTTTCAAGTCAAATCCATAGATTACATGCATGTATCTAAAATGAGAAAAATCAATATTATTAGATTCATGCATTATCTAATTGTAAATATTTCCTAATGAAAGTGATTGTTTCTCAAGAAAATCCACAATTCCAAAAATTAAATGAGCCATCAATCAAAGAAGAGATCAAGTTCGAATCACCTGCATATACGATGTGGTGTGGGACCTATTGGATATCAATGGTGATAGAATCTCAAGGAGTATACAAGTACATGCAAACGAACTATTTTTGAAGAGTTCTGCAATTGTTGAAAATGTTGTTGAAAGCCTTTATACTATCTACTAAACAACTTTCAAAATTTAACCGAATTTTTACCATTAGAAGCCTTATAATTCAACCAATTTCCGACCTAATCTTCTAACTACCAATCTTGGTTACCTGATAAAGAAAGCATGGATGAGAGATCCAATTTTAAGTAGGGATGACAATGAGATGGGTTATGGTAAGCATCCACCTCTTTCTAACCTAACAAATTTAGGTGCATTTGCTCTCTATCAGGTTAGGATTGGATATGGTTTTATATCTACCTCATTCCATCTTAACCTACAATAATGACCTCGTAAAACTAAGGAGGGTGTTAATATTGATCCGAAACCGGTTTTTACGGTTCAATTTAGATTTTAAACTGAAACTGATTAGTAAACTGATTAAAAACTTATTTATAAAACAACTTAAATAGTCTTTGAAGTGTCTTGAAGACTCTTACTCGAAGAGTTGAAATTGAAGACGGATGATTTATAGGTTCTCTTGGTATATAGTATAGAATTAATTATATAATAAATTATGATATATGGTATTTATTTATATTTAAAATAAATTAATATAATCTAAAATCTATGAATAGATTAGAAGGTATTTATCATTATTGTGATAATCTATTATTACTATTTTATGTCTAATGGTACTAAACGATTATTATTTATGACTCATAATTTATTCTCATAAATGATTTGTCATAAATAACTCATAAACATAAATAAAAAAGTAATTTACAAGTACATCACCTCACGTTTGCCTGAATTACAATTGTCTCCCAAATGTTCCCAACAATTACGAATACCTCCCTTACAATGACTATTAAATTACAACAAAATCCACATCATAAAATATATTCTATTAGATGCTAATAGCTTATAACCGATAATTTTTTAATGACCAAACTAACCCAGTACATTACTTCCTTTGTGGTTTTTTGTTCATGCAACACTGAATAATTTTTCATCTTCTCTTCTCACTGCCAACGGTACAATAGAGGGTGCGTTTTCTCGAAAGCTTGGTTACAAGCTGCTGAAAACTCAAGGAAGCCATAGATTACATAGTAGCCTTGGAGATGTAGGTCAGAACCATGACCACTCTCACCCAACTTCTCTCTGATGCCAGGGACTCAGCTCGCACCTTTGGTCCTTCGACTCTGAATCACCCCGATTTCACATAGAGCGGACCATCAATAAAAACCAAGGCTTGCTCTCCTACCTTTCGTCTTGAATTTTATATTTTTGTATTTTAATTGTAAACATGGTTCTCTTTTTTTCTACCATTCCCTTTCTGGTTTTGTTTTTCGATCTCCATTACCTCTTGATTATTGGTTTTTTAATCCAATATTCTTTTTTTTTTAACATAATTAATTGGAGATTATCCTGTCCTATTTTATCATCATCAATGATGTGTGATCTTTTTAATTCTTAAGCCCTAAGCAGGCCTCAATTCCTGCTCCACGTATGTATCATCACTATGTATTTAGGAGATTTCCAAAATTACAATTTAGGGTTTATTCAAGAAGGCCAACGCAAATCTTCTATGGAAATGTTCCATTTTTCATTTTCTGTGTGCAAATCTTCTCTGCAACCGAAAGTATTGACAACCCAAAAGGCAAATGCAAATCCTCGATGCCAGTGCTAGTTTCTGCTGCACCATTCTTAGGGTTTTTGAGGGTTTTAACCAGGATAGAGGACCCAAGAATGGTGAGTGATGGAAAGCTAGGGACTTGGGAGATGAAGAGGGTGGCATCTCTATGACCAAATTTGCATTGGTTTTTCGGTTGCAGAGAAGATTTGTGCACTAGTTTTCAAATACAATATTGCAAATGAAAAATGTTCTCAAGAACCGTCTCGAATCTCTACAGTCGGATGGATAGCAAGAGACAAGAGGTGAGAGAACAAAGAAATAACAGAGTTCCCTCCGCTTCACGGATATAATTATCTATTGCAGGTTAACTTTAAAACCATTAGAAAAAATGGAACAAATATAATTGTTGGGAACATTCAGAAAACAATTGTAATTCAAGTAAACTTGAGGGGAAATAGTTGTAATTTTCCTTAAATAAAAACTATACCAAATAGAGCTTAAACTAGAAGTGGGTTCATTTAATATCAATTGCGAATGCACCATGAATCCATGACCATTTCTAATCCGACATTTACCTTTTTTTTCCTTTTGACATTCAAGATTGTCAGCCACCCCCATTTGAAGGGTTTTCTCCTACAATGCTATAAAACTGGTTCATTGGTTTGAACCAAACCAAATTGAACCAATTAAATCATACATCCTTAATTTTTGTGACTCGATCCGTAGGAAGGATTCAAATCGTCTCCTCTCTGAAGTTCAGGGAGGAGGGAGACATCCCAGTTGAATGGCCGACACGTAATTCTTAGAAAAATCTGAGCCCCACTTCTAAGCTGATACCCAACCAACAAGGTGAGCAGACAAGGAGTGTCGACTCAGACATCAAAAAATTACGTGTCGGCCATCCGAGGGAGCATCTCTCTCCTCCCTAAATCTCTCCTCCCTAAAGGATAGGGAGGAGCAGATTCGGATCCCCGTAGAAAGATGGAAAAGTCAGCAAAACACAAAACACAACGGGTAGGAGTGTAGGGCCCTTACCTTAAAAGAACGCGTGTCCGTACACCATAGAGCTGAGTCACCACAAAGACACGTGGGATTCGTGGTTACCTATTAAAAGGAATATTGCTTTAACGAAAGAGTTTTTTTTAGCTGGAATACCCATGATAGGTTATATAAATATATTTTATTTCATGAAATTCCTATAATACCCTTATTCTAGATTCTACCTTTTATTGATTTTAAGAAATAAAAAAATAATTTTTGAAAAACAAAAGAGAGAAACAGACAGAGTCAGAGTGGCGAAATTATTTCTCCCCATAAAAAATAAATAAAAATAAACATATAAATAAACAACTACTTTTTCTTACATATCTCATCTCAGTCTCTCTCTCTTCTCTCTCTCTAGAGCGAAATCCGTTGTTTCTCTCTCTCTCATCTGGCCTTTTTCGTCTGGTTAGTATTAGGGTTTGCAATCTTCATAGATAGGGTTTTGTTGTCTCTGTTCTCTCTCTCAGATCAGATCAGATATCAGATCAGATCAGGATATTCGATCTCTCTCTTGCTGTTCTTCGATGTCTTCTCTCCGAGCAGATCTCACAAGTCGGATATGGCCAGAACAAGACCGAGAGGAAGGGACAGATTCAGAACTTAACACAGAGATCGACCATTTCGACAGGTTACCAGACTCTCTTCTACTCATAGTTTTCAACAAGATCGGAGATGTCAAAGCTTTAGGACGCTGCTGCGTCGTTTCTCGTAGGTTCCATGGTTTGGTTCCTCAGGTTGACAACGTTGTGGTTCGAGTTGATTGCGTTATCTCCGATGACGAAACTTCTTCTGCGACTGCGTCTGCAGATAAGAACCGAGGCGTTTTCTCGAACTTTGTACGGTTCGTGTTAGGCGGAATCGTTAAGCCTCTGCAAGCTCTTGGTCATTTCCTTGGACCTAAGAAGAATTTGTCAAATTCTACATCACCGTCGTCGTCCTCGTCGCAGTTTGGTGGTGGTAGAGGTGCTGGAGGAGCTGAAGATGATGATGTGGATGGAGGTAGAGTCACCCATCACTCGCCCACGCAGGTTCTGAAGAACTTCAATGAGATCAGGCGACTCCGAATCGAGCTCCCAAGCGGAGAACTAGGGATCGATTCGGGTGTTTTGCTTAAATGGAGGGCCGATTTTGGATCGACTCTTGATAACTGTGTTATCCTAGGTGCCTCATCTGTTCTCTCCCCTGGAACTGCTAAATCGGAGACTGGTGCCGCTGGTGGCGATGGTTCGTGTGTTGGCGTAAATGGAGAAGACAATGGGAACATACCTGAATCGTTTTATACTAACGGAGGGCTGAAATTGAGAGTCGTTTGGACGATTAGTTCTCTGATCGCAGCTTCTGCCAGGCATTACTTGCTTCAGCCGATAATTGCAGAGCATCAAACACTTGATAGCTTGGTTCTCACAGATGCTGATGGGCAAGGTGTGTTGTGTATGAACAGAGACCAATTGGAGGAGCTGAGGGTGAAGCCGCTGTCTGCTTCTACCGCTTCGAGACGAACCCTGGTACCTGCACTCAACATGAGGCTCTGGTATGCTCCCCTCTTGGAGCTGCCCAATGGGATTGTGCTTAAGGGGGCGACACTGGTTGCAATTAGGCCTAGTGAGCAGTCTACCACGACGAAGAAGGAGATCTCTGATTGCTCTTGGGTTTCTGCAGCTTTTGAAGAGCCGTATGGGACGGCTGCGAAGCTGCTGGTGAAGAGACGAACTTACTGTCTTGAGATGAACTCCTTCTGAGGAAAATGGAAGTTGAGGTAATTTTGTCTAATTCTTCTTGAAGATAAGATGGTTTTGATGAACTGTGTAAAAGTACTGCTTCACATCTGATAGAATGTGGAAATTTTAATATTAATTTCTTACTGGCTTAATGGTGCATAGTAGAACTGGAAGACTTGCTTGTTTGATCTTGTTTTTATGTGTCTATTTGCTTTTGACCAATTTTGGTGATGGGTTTTGCATCTGACTTGATTGTGATTAAGAAATTTAGACAAATTTTTTTCAGGGTAAGCGTGATGCATAAGGAAAAGGGGGAGATGCAGAGTATTTTGGGAGGGAGAAATAACTTATCCACAGAGAGATGAGATTAGGGGAAACGTTGGGCACAGCCGTGTTTTCTACAATGAGGGCCTACAGATCTTTGGCTCCTCTTGCCGCTCAAGTGAAGGAATCCCTGGTTGGTGCTATGCGCTGTAAAGGTGTTGTTGCTTTTGTGTGCTTGAGCCGAAAGAAATGCATCTGCTTTTTGTTTTTGCTGCCGGCATATACTTTGAGAGTTCACACATCCTATCTGATGATCATATCCATCTAAGTTTGATGTTGTAAGATCTTTAAAAATTGTAATCATTCAACATCAAATGAAATTTCCTTGTAAATGTGAATATTCTAGGTAACAGATGTTTTCTCCTATGTGAATATGTTACTGATTTGGCTCCCCTGCTATCAACTCTCAGCCAATCCTCTGGATTTTATTATAAACCAGTTCGTTATAGATAAATAGGATAGATGAGTAAAAAGCAAACTGATACTGCAGTACTGGACATGTTTCTTAAAATAAATGATAATGCACAGTAGTAAAATACAAGGAGGATGTTTGGAATGGAATCCTGAATCCTGAATCCTGAATCCTGAATCCATACCTGAATACTGAACAAGACAAGGGTGGAAGTCATTTGGCTGGATCTGAATTCTTGTTCCTAGTAAATTTAATCAGGTTGAACCTGTTCATAGGATTGAGGGATGTGATGGAATTTTTTCCTTGTGATAATATACTAAATTGAGCAGCATCAAGAAATAAAAGAAAAGGACAATGTACACACTCGAGCAACAAATTGTCAATTGACCCAGCTCTTAGATTCAAAATACATGAGAAATCTCTCTCTCTCTCTCTCTCTCTCTCTCTCTCTCTCTCACCCATCCACTCAACGGTTCTTCAGTTGCTGCTGTTTTCTGTGGTAAAGATCAAAATCCGAGACCCTATTTTGATTAACTGGTCACATTTCCTCACCAGCATCAGGGTTCAGTCTAAATTTTCTGGAGGGGCACATGTAGACGCACTTTCAACCGTCTGGTCTGGATGCAACTACAGAGGCAGCATGGCGCCTGCTTGGAAATCGAAGTCCCCCATATTATCCTCTACCTGTTTGATAAAGAATTCCCCCTACTAAAAGTTGAACAGAATCCACTTCTGGGAAGAAGAATACCCACTGAGGAACGAAACCCTAATGGATTTAGATGCAAGCTTATGTTTGTAATTTCTCATGGACGTGTGCTACACTCAACCCCTCTGGTATGAGGTATCCGATCCGATCTCATTTTTTTAATCTATTTTTGTAATCTTGATGACATGTGTCCATCTACAGGCCATACGACCGATCATGCTGGTGACTAGAGAAAGTGAACAAACAACTAGGTAATGCATATATGGACAAATCATCATCATATTTGTTTTTATATGTTGACATAATCGCCTGTCCATTCTTCTCTACTGTTTATACGTGCTTTGTGGGTATTGTTAATTAATATTAAAAAAAGACAAGATAATTTTTATTAGCTTACAAAAATGGATCTTTCAGACCCACATGTATTGGTTGGATCCACGTCCAGGATACCTGGTACCTACCCCTTGTGGACATCAGTGTCTTACCATCCACTTCCCCCTGATTTTGTATGTGTGGCTTTGGTTTTTGTATTGATGCCCCGATGCTATGTGAAGGAGAAAAGATTTCTTAAGGTGGAATACCAGATTAGATTTCCTTGCTGTGTGACACATGACAGTCCCACTCAGGCCAGCGGCCAGCCCGGCCGCTTATTGTATTTTCATTCCAAACTGTCCACACACCTTGTATTGTCTGCCATAAACATATTTTCACCCATCAGATTATGGATTGCCTCTCCTCCCATGAATGATATGATGAGATCAAACCCCTATTTTCTGTTTAGGATTAAATGTGGAAGGTTCAAAAAAGTTGCAAATTATTCAGTTTTTTTTTTTTTTTTGGAAAAATTACAGGTAGCTCCTCTCTAGTTTGCCCTTAATCTAAGTATCTTAAATCTTTCAAACAATTACAAAGACACTCAAATAATTACAAAGGCATTCCTTAAAATCCAAATAAATAACAGAAACACCCACAACATTAGTGAATTTTCATTAACTGACTTCAATTCATTTCAACTCCATACACAAAACAATGTATGGGTTGCATCTCCTTCTCGTATGCATTGAACATATGCATAACATCATTGTCAGTCTTGAGACCAATCTCTTGCGTCCCATCTAATAACAATATTTTCACTAAGAATTTAATAGTCTTGTCCTCAGGTGTCTTCTTCAATACTGTTGTGTAAGCATCATACACAATATCAATATATACAAGAAGGAGAGGCAACCCATAGTTCATACAGTGTTTTGTGTATGGAGTTGGAATGAGTTGAAGTCAGTTAATGGAAAGTCACTGAAGGCATAGGTGTTTTTATCATTTATTTGGATCTTAAGGGGTGTCTTTGTAATTGTTTGAAAGATTTAGAAGTATTTGGATTAAAGACAAACTAGAAGGAAGGTATCCATAATTTTTCCTTTTTTATTTTTATTTTTTTATTTTTTGGTTGAGGAATGGCCTCATGGACTCATGGCCATTGTTTTAATAAGAACAGCTTTCGAGAAAGGAGGCATGCAGATGGGAAGCATGGACATTGTTTCTGGAGGGAGAGGCCCTCATGGGCTGAGCCTTTGTTTTAATAAGAGCAGCTTTTGAGAAGGGGAGGCAGCATAGGAACATAAGCATATCAATGCTTCCTTAGTGGGTATAACATAATCATGACTTTAGGGAGAAGCAATGCTGACTCTCCACTCCGGAATTTCATGATTTGATGTTGAAGATTCCCTTCCAGGAATTTAGGAAGCCTTTCAAATAGAATCTTCCCCCGCAACAACAGGTAATAAGACCCATTTTTTCAGGTTACGAGGAAATAAGACTAATTTGCTTGACAAAAGAAACACCCTCAAAGCCTTCATTTTCTCAAAATGAGTGATTGCATAGAAGTCTTTATACAAGGGAGGGGAATGCTATGCCGGCAGCGTGTAATGGAGTCCACACATGGATCCAAATCATCTCCTACGAAGATATCAGCAGGAGACGAGACTGCTTAGGATTGATTCATGACACATGGTGACGCATCTATCCGACGTCCCTCAAAATTCTGCCACAGGAGACAGACCTGTGAAGCTGCTGCAACTTAGCAAATGACCATTGTATCGTCTTTGGATTCTCTGCTCCCTCTGCAAATCTTTCTCTCCCAAAGCTTACCCTAAGAAAACAGAAGAAAGAAAAACGATGCAGCAAACTCAAAGACGATTCAACCCTGAAGATATAACGCTAGAAATCCACGTTGCCGCTGAAAATATCAGCTAATCGTAGGATTTCTTCATCAGAAGCAAGTAGAGTTAGGTTATTAACTACAAATATGAATGCGTTGAAATAGGATTTCTTTTTTCGGCGTTGAAATAGCTACAAGAAAAATCCTCTCCTCCGGAATTCCTTCTTTTTGCTTTGTAAAATCTCAAATTGTAAGAATTCTATTTATAGCTCTAACAGATCTGCATCAATAGGATCGGCTTTCCCAGAACCCACTCCGATTAGTTTCAATAGAAAGATTTGCAGGAAAAAGTTTGCAGAGGTCCAACCTTTGATAGAGAGAGAGATTTGAAGAGGAGAGAATCAGGCTTTACGGAGGAGTTTTCAGGAGAAAAAGGATTGTTTGATGACTTTTATTGATTGATTCCCCTGTTTTGAAGTTTCAGAAAAGGAGCTGTACCTGTGTTCTATGCGAAATTCTTTCAAGGATTCTCTCAAAGTTCTTGAAGCTAATATTCAGCATGCTAATACACTGTAGGCTCTTTTTTTTTTCCTTCTTGTTCTTTCATTTGCTGCTGTTCTAATGGCAGTTCTTGGATTTCTCCTTATGATCTCCTCCCCCCTTTGCTTTAAATTGGTGCTTGGACATACTACCTACGGTGAGATAGTTCTTCAAGGTTTAATCCATGAGAATTTTTTATGGTTGAAGTTCCTGCTTTCGAATCTTAACCTTATTTCTTAACAAGGTCCAACCATTGGAAAGAAAGATTTGCAGAGGGAGTAGAGAATCCCAAGACCATGAAATGGCCGTTTGCTAAACTGCAGCGGCTTCACAAGTCAGTCTCCTATGGCGGAATTTTGAGGAACGTCGGATAGATGCGTCGCCACCTGTCATGCATCAACCTTAAGCAGCCTCGTCTCCTACTGATACCCTCGCAGGAGACGATTTGGATCCTTATGTCAATACCAATTGACTCCTGTTTATAGCCACAAGACATTGAAGGAACAATATCCATTGCTAGAATACTTTAATGTTTGATCTGGTTTGTAAACATTGTTGTTCTATTTAATGATATCTCAAGGTAAGGGTGTCAATTGGTCCATAAAAGGTTTATTGGTTCGGTTTGATTTGAGGTTATTATTGATAGAAACCATAACCGAACACATTAACAATGGGTTTATCGGTTTCTTACCGGTTTTAATTAATTGGTTCATAAACAGTTTATGGCCATGTGTGTAGGTGTGTGGCGGCTACATGCCAACGTGCATGAGTGCGGCCACGGCTGCATACCTGCGTGCAGGTGTGTGGCCATGCGTTTTTGGTGCCCACAAGCCTGTGCAGTAGTGTGCAGCGAAGCCTGCATGCATGTGCAAAGATGTGCGGGCACTCCCACTTACTGAACGTGCAACCTGCCACGTTTTGTCTGTTTACTGTACTTTAATTAATCGGTTTATCAGTTTCTTACATGGTTCATGAGAAACAAGTGAATATTCTACGACTGTAACAATTCAATAACAAATATAAACTAAAAATATCAATTACATGGGCATGACATTATATCAAGGCATAGAACATTAAATTGTATACTATATATGAAATATTATACATTTAGTTAGGTAGTTAACTAGTTTTATTATGTTTCCTAACCGGTTTACTCGATTTCCTTTTGGTTTTATTTAATCGATTTGTTATTTGTTAACCGACGATATAATGGTTCTAAACCACAATCGGACCGATTAATTATGTGTAAATCCAAAACCGAACTGATTAATTTTGGTCCAGTCAGTTTGGTTTTTTACTATTTTTTTAAATTCGAATTTTGGATTTCAGTTCAAAAATTGACACCCTTATCTCAAGGATCCTTTTTAGGTTCTTCCTACCTTCCCCACCACTTTACAACGAACCATCTGTGTGAACTCTAGGCTTTTCAATGACCATCTTCTAGAGTCATTATCCTCTCCAATTGCTGGATCCTCCAATCGAGGATCCAGTGGTCTCTCTTTAACTTGGCGCGCCTATCAATACATCGGTAGGTGCGTCTGGTTAAGAGAGACCGCTGGATTCTCGATTGGAGGATCCAGCAATTAGAGAGGATAATAACCCCCATCTTCTAGGGTCAATTTACCTTTCTCCTTTATAATTTTCTGATTCACAATAGCAACCTTAGGGTTCATCCAATCTGATCCTCCCTTTTAACCTTCAATTTTTTTTTTTTTTTATAAATAGAAACCTAAACACGATGCAAAAAAATAAAACAAATAGAAAGAGACAATCACACAATGCAAAGATTTACGTAGTTCAATACGGTTTTCTACCTTCGTCCACAATGAGATGAGATCTGTTTCTCTATCAATAAATAATAGGGATACAACGCTTGTTCTCATGCCTCCTATCTAATTACATAGAAAATCATCGCTATATATTTATAGCGAACCCTATACAAGTCCCTTTTAAAGTTTTTTCGGAATTAATTAGCAAACTCATGCAGCAGAATACAAAACATCCAACTCCCAACATACTTTTCAAGTCATTTAGCACCAAAACTTCTTCAAGAACACTGCATTTTTAATGGTCATTCTTTTGGATCATCCAACGAATGTGGATTGCTCCATTTTTGCATTTTATTTGTTAATGATTAGTCATCTAGATAATATTAAGATGTGATTCCCACAAAGTGAACTCATGCACATATTTAAACTACACATTATATCTAAAGGAAGAGAGGATTATTGGGGGAAGGAATTTAAAATGTAAGAACACAAAATAATAAAAGCAGGAAAGCTATCTCACAGTACATATGTGAACACTTCAAATTGGAAATTAGCTTTGGATGAGTCACAAGCCACAATCCAAACTCACTAATTTCCCTTTTTTGATTTGGAGTTAAGGACCACATTCATCTATAATTGGTGAACTAAATCATCCACAAACTCTAATCAATGTAATCATTTGTTGACTAGATCACTAATCCATAGTCCAAAGTGGCAATGTCATAGTCATATAAATTGGGTTCTATAATGGATTTTATTAGCCCAACACCAATCAGATAGATTTCCAAGGATGTGTTGTTCTTGTAGAATAATCTCCATGATAGAGGTGTATCAACTATCAACAGTGACTCATTGCAGTTTGATGGAACATGCAACCAACCTTCATGATGTCCTGATTGTGGCCATCCAACCCAATCATTCTTTTTCTTCTCTCCTTTTTCTTTATATGATTGCTATCAAGGTAAAATGGTATCTATCTATTGGTTGGATAATATTCTAATAGATTTTATTAATTACTAAATTCATTGAGTAGTGAGAGTTTATAACACTTAATTGATCCATCTGGTCTGATTCGTCACAGGATAAAAATAGATAATTCTATTCAATGTGAGATTGTGTTAGGGTTTATGTCAGAATTATATATACTAGATCATGAATTCCCGCAGTTCCAATTGCTTTTTCTCTCTTTGCACCAATAAGCATTGAGAAGTAAACAGAATTCCTTTGTAGGTTGTAGAAGACTAAAAGATCAAAGCTTCTAGTTACAAAGTGAAAGTTATTATCCAACACACATGTATATCTTTACAATTGAGTTCTTCTATTTCTCCGTCGTATTCTAGATCCCTATATGGATGATTAGGGTTGAGATGAAAACCCTATACATGTAATAATTTATCGGCCCCAACTGATACTGATCGAATCGATTCCACAGCCAATGATTGACACCACAAGTGTCCGAATTGGATTAAAAAAAGAAAAAGGGATCAAATTGGTATTGGTGTTGGCCGGTCATCTTTTGATCAAAACAGAAAATTCAAACAAGTGAGTCATTACTTTATCCATTTCTGAAGGTAAAGAGTGGAATTGATATCATCTCATTCAACTCAACAAGACCCCTGACATATGCCTGATATATGACAAACCCACTTGAGCTACAGCCCTGATTTTGTGATTCCCCTAGTTTAATTTTGCTTCTAATTAAATATCAAAGATGGATATGATCCAACTAATGTTCTAAGGTTGTCCATATTTAGTCATGGATCATGGATTCTGACCAATATAATCTTTATTATTCTTTCTTAGGAATAAATAAATATAACAAAAATGATGTTTTTCATGATCTTCAAGAAGACTATTCCAAGTCAATGATGTCGGCCACACCAAGTTGTCAATATGATTGAACTTGGTGAAGAATAGGCACTAAAGGCAATGAGATAACTTCAAATTGCTTTCTATCAAAAGGATCAAAAGGATTAAGGTAAAGGATCACAATACAATCCTCCCCTTTTAGATACTGTGCCAAATCATGGAAAGGTTCATGAGGGCTTCTTGTTTCAATGAACCATTTCCTGCTTTTCTTGGGAGTTTGGCATGGGTTACTTCAGCGCTGTAATGCCTGGTACTCAAATCAATCATACTCAGACATTGGTTCGAGGTATTTTCTGTACCCCTTCTTACTCTCTAATTACACGTGTAATGGCCTAGGTTTGAGCTGGTTTAAGTTAAACCCATAATTAACCCGCAAGACTAATAACAAGCTCAAGCCAACTTTATATATATATATATATATTGGGCTAGACCTTCGGCCCACTCAGGATACCCTCAACTAGCAAAAGCTGATGGATTACTTATCGGGTCCATCTCAATGTAAGAGGGCGGTTATAAGGTTTCTTGTAACTGATTCTCTTTAAAGCACACTTATTGGGTCATGAAGGAAAGCTCAAAATATTTATAAAAAATAAAATAAAATAAAATAAAATAAAATAAAAAGAGGGGGGAGGGGGGGGGTGTTGGTATTCTATTTGGGATTTGACACAAATCTCACGGTGATAAGATTATAAGACCTGGATACAATATGTAGTTGTAACCAGGTGGGTTACATGAAGACCAAGCCTTACTTATCTATAAGATTATACATAAAAATAATACATAACATTCATTTACATGGAGTTTTTTTTTTTTTTTCATGGTTTATGCAAGCATTATTAATATTATTTGTGGGGTTAATATTATCTGTGGGGTTTTCATGTGTTTAAATTTATTATTTGCTGATGATGGTATTCATAATAATATAAATGGGTTTCTATAATTTGAATTTGTTGCCATCACACCTGAAAAACCAACCTAAGACCACCAAAATAAAACCTGAACTGGGCTCCAAATAGGTCAATGTCAAAACTAAGTCCAGTTAGGTCTGAGATGAGTGTCCTTCAAACCCAATCAATTCCCACTCCACAGTGTTAAGCTTCAACTTAAATACATCATCCACATCTCAGTTCGAAGTTCTAGAAATGTTAGGAAAATCAACTGTGGCATATTTGGGTTTACAATTAGATTCAATATGTAGAATCATGGTGGGTCATATGGTCGAAATGGAATCTTAAACTTTGACATGTGGATAATCCAGTGAACTACTTGATTCTCATGGGATTTTATTAATAAGGATGCTACAAAAACAATGATGTTTATATGGGTAAGTGTCTGCTGAATATAAAGACAGATTAGCCACTCGACATGTTTAGGGTCTCATCTCCACTGCTCTGGCCCACCATGTCTGTCCAATTAGACATACTAGACTAGAAAATTTTCCCTCATTTCTAATTGTTAAACAAAAATTACTTGAGTTGCAAAACATGAATTTTCATCCAAATTACAAAGCTTTATATCTCCACATAAGATAATGGGATTGGGTTGAAATCCACCAACAGAAAGTGGATGATGTGGACAACAATATGCCCACAAAATTTGAACCCCACCAAAAATGCAATGTGTCAGACATTTGGGCCATCAAGGAATTTTTTTTCCTATTTATAACTATATTTCAAACTAAAATTTAGTAAGTACTTACAAAGCAGGATCCGGGGGGGAAAATGTACTTATTAAAGTTAAACTAATGCACATCCATACGAGTATTAAAGACCCAGGCATAGACTAAACTCAAGCCTGGGTCACACTTTGGGCCAGGACTACACAGGGCCCAAGTTTGGGCCGGACATTTGGGCATGACTAATTTGTATCGGGCCTGCACCTAGAAAGCCCATTCTTTTTTTGCAATGGAAAATGCGTGTGCCCGTGTGTGTGAGAGAGAGAGAGAGAGAGAGAGAGAAAGGGGGGGGGATGATCCAGAATGGACAGAATCTTCCTGCAAACAGGGTAGCATGAATTTTCCGGCTGCCTGGTATCTTGTACATCCATATGGAATCAAGCTACAATGAAAAGGGCATTATAGAAAATACCATTAACTAAGAGGGATTTGTGAACCTGTTAGGGAAGGGGCAGTCGGAAAATTCCTGCTACCTGATTTGCAGAAAAAACTTTCCATCCAAAATGGCTACCAATGCAAACAGGAATGATCTAAACCAAACAAATCTGTAGCCAGCAGGTTTGAAAAATTGGAAACAGTTGGGATTTAGGCTGTCATGGAAGGCTGGAACAGATTTTGAACGTCTCAGACGTCAAATCGGGCCAGATACCGTTGGGAGGCAAACACCACGGTTTTCAAATGCGAGAAACATTGTGCATATGACAGTTTACTGGAATTAAAATTGAAGATAAAACCAAATGAAATCGTTAGCTGTGAGATGTTGTACCCCAACAAAACCCAAGCCGTCAATGCATATAAGCATTAAAATCACTGAGTATTTACGTGAACGTTCACGAGAGCTGAAAAAAAAAGTAATAATTCAGGAGCACATAGTAATGCTGTCTTTTTTGCCTGAGGCAGGAAAAGGACTTCCATCCATCCATGGCCCGTCAATACACTTCATACACTTGCCTGCATCAGTTCCCATTTCACAAATTAGTACAAAGTCATTATGCAAATGGAAATAATTTCTCTATTTAAATTCCTACAACCCTGTAAAATAGACAGTTTATTGAGCACAGAAATTGAATATTGGAGACTATACAATAATCAACAAGTACTTTGGTGGGTATCTTTTTTAAGTCATCCACTAAAAAACTGAAAAGTGAGAAAAATAGAAAACAGAGATCATTAATTTTCCTTCATTAAATCAAAGAAACAAGACACTAGAAATTAAGATTCGGATGAGGGATTAAGGCTTCTGAAAAAGAGATTAGATACCCTTGATGGACTCACCAAAGTTAGCTTCCCTGAGTGCTGTTAAGTTTCCATCTCAAAAGTTCGAATTAGTAAGTAAAAAGACTCAAATATATAAGGTACCTAAGGTTCTAGTCTATAAGCAATGTGGGACTATTCCCAACACTCCCTTCACGTGTTGCCCCTCTTCTGGGTGGCAGTACATGTGGCATGGGGTTCCTCTTTTGGATTACCATACAGAGTGAACTTGGAGCTCTGATACCATGTCAAGTTTTCATTTCAAAAATTTGAACTAATTAGTGGATGGATTTACATATACAAGGAACCAAGATTCAAATCTATAAGCAATGTGAGACTATTCCCAACAAGTGCTATCTCCAATGTCAGATTCGGCAATCGAAATGAGATGCAAGTTATGCCTGGTCAATGGTATAATTTAGTACTAATCTCTACAGGCCATTACATTCACTGGATGGAAGTGAATGTCCATACTGGGGTAATGCTTGGAAACAAAGAGTGCAGTTCATACTTGCATGAATGATCGCGTGCTAATGGAGAGTTCCCAATGATCGAGTAGCTCAGAATCTTAAACCGAGTGACACCACAAAAACAAACAAACGAAGCATCTTTAGCATACATGGCTACCTTGATGGCTATCCATCAAGACCACTTAAACTCCATTTCGTAGCAATTTAATTTTCTAGTATCTTCCGTTTATATAGTTCAAACAGATTATACATTTTCTGTTTATATAGTTTAAACAGATTATACTGAATAAGTTCATCTTTAATTCTCATTAAACCATTTTATGGTTCAGGTGCAGCTGTCTAAAAATTTGGATCCATCCGACTCTAATTCTAGGATATGTAGACTCGCTAATATGGATCTGCTAATGGGTATATGGTTACATGAACGCATCATACATAAAAATTAATATATAAAGTCCAGTCGTAAAAGCAACAATCTAAATGCAGTAATAAAATGAATTTAATATGAACTAGCAGTATGACTTTAAGAACATGAGTATCAGTAGGCCATTGCATACATTAAAGGATACATACATCTAAGTTTTTCTGAACGTAGTATCTCATAATTACCCTTTCATTGTCTCTAGAATTGGGGCATAAACAATAAATGCATACCAAATCCACAAACTGGACATGGGATGTCAAGTCATTATCAATAGCTATCAAAATCAAACAATACATAATTGGTCAATTAGATTAAATTTATTCCATGTTTAATCATACAAGTGCCAGATTTTTAATACAACATAGGGGTGAACAATATAGTTGCAAAAGTTAAAACAAAAGATAATACTAGGGACAATATACAGGGGTAAAAAATACCAAAAACTAAACTAAATATCAAGCAGCTAAGGAAAGGAAAGGAATGCCAAAGGTTTGCAAAACATATTAAAATTGCATAATACTGGATCCAGAGGTGCACGATCATGTGTAAAGAATAGTCATTGTTTTATACATTTTTCAATTACACATGTTAAAAAATAAGATATCACTCAAAATGTGTTATACTAAAATGACAAAAAATAAGATTAAAACTTCTTTTTCAAAAACTTTATTTATAACAAAATTTTCCCAAATGTATTTGTAGGTTGTAGCACAGCAACTTATGTTAAACAGACAATTTTTAATTTTGAACGAGAGATGGATAGGCACAACTATTCTGGTGTGTGTGCGAAGGTACAGACCAGAATAGGATAACATGCAGACCATGTTATAGCGATGCATGGGTTTACCACAGCCCATGATTTCTGTAGAGCCATACAACCTCGAGCAATAATAGGTTTATGATACGATTCATGGAAATGCAGTCTCATAATCTGAAGCTGATGGCCTTAAACATGAAATGCTTACAACTCAAGCGATAGGCTTTCAATGATCATAAAATGCTCATCAACTCCTCCAATGTTGTACCACAAGACAATATACAATTCAAATCTCATATTTCCACAGATATTACCCAAACGATCGATCTCAAGTCTGAACCTACTTTTAAAATTATCATATGATTGACTAAAATTAAAGAACTACAGTGCCAGGTGGCTAACATCTTTTGGCCACTATTTCTGGAAAACTAACAGCTAGCCTTCGTAATGGTAAGAGGTCATTAAATTAGCCAACATTGCGTCACTATGCCTTCACGACCAAATTATCTTGCAATCATACCGCAGTTAAATCCGTAAGGTGAGATCATATATCGTAGGAGAGTAAGCCATTAATTTTGATGTCATGCAATTTAAATAAGTCCGGAACATCTAAGTGGGATCACACCCTAGATTTCAAATTTGAAAGCCGTACCTGACAAACAACCTAAGTTTAACTTCATGTCTCTGGTTATGAAACAATGTAAGAGGTAGAAAAAGAAAATGTGTCTCAGAACATATTAAACAAGCATAACTGTTGGGTTCCCAACGAGATAACTAATTGCTATACTGGACCCTTTTAAATCTATGAAAGGACCTAGAGCCAAAAGGTCTAATAGAAGCCTTTACATTAGTGTCGTACAGTATAAAATATTAAAATTTTCTTTTTGGAAAATGCCAACAGTGGCTATAGAGTGTATCATGTAACAGTGATATAAGCAAACCTACGTTTCTCGAAAAAAAGGATCGGAAGAGTGAATTACACAAGCTCAAACGCAAGCACAAGATGTGCAGAAATTTTAGTTTTGCCCGACCTCAGAAAAATGAGTATATCTTACTCAATATCGATTGGAATGACCTGATTCCAAAGCCTACTGTACAAGGCCTCATGGCTCTACAACTTTGAGGACAAATGTTTTCTAAAACGAAAAATGTATGGTACTCGAAATGGCTCATGATGTCATTGCACAAGCAAGGATAGAATTCTAAAAATAAAATAAAAAGGATGGAGTTAGAATTGATATAGGCTGAAACTCAACTCTTCTAGGATGTGTTTGCAGCTCCAATGAATTTACAATTTTTCTAGGACGCAAGTAGGGGCAGAAAAGCTCCAACCTTTAACGTTGTAGTGAAACTCATCTATGTTTCAAGGTTGAAAGATAAAACTCACTTAGAGTATCAAATTTTTATTCCAAAAATCATCTCCTTACAAGCAAATTGATAGGTCTTTTATAGGCAAGGCAAATGAAACCCTAGAAGCTACTACAATATCTTAACTGTTGATTATAATTGAGTTCCTATAGCTGAGATTACATCTTAACTTACTTCTTGGCTAAGGAAGTTGGAACTATAGAAACTCTAATCCACTTTCTTGTTAGATTCAAGTTCCAAGGTAGAAGACTCAAAAGGACATGTAGCTACCCGAGAATGTGATAGGAAAAGTGGAGTGCAAATGGAGATGAAAAGTGCATGGGTAGACCAAGAGGAGAGGGAAACCAAGACTGCCTAGTCTTAGTCCATGTTGCCATCAAAGGGGCAGGACTAGAGGTGACCTTGCTCTAAGGCTGGTTCTTATCTTGAGCGGTTTCTGGGCCATGTGAGCTTGAACAGAATGGGCTTGGACTTGATTACAGGCTATATCCAAAGTGGCTGCACTTCCTTGTCTATAGGACACACATGGGCTGCATCAAACAGGCATGGAGAACATTTGGAAATTGTTGTTCCTCGTAATCATTGTGTACAGGATTTATTTTAGGAGAAAAGAGTGCCTTCAAGAAACAGGTTTGCATGTGGTCTTTGTGTCATTGTAATGTTATAGTAACTCATATATAATCTAATAAAAAAGCAACTAAAGAATAAAACTTGCAAGGTTCAACAAAAGAGCCTAAATCAAATAAGCCAGAACTATAATGATAAAGCCAGTCAGAGGTAAATGAAAATGCATTAAGTTCAGAGTTGAACAGGTCTTATTGATGAATTATCCATTGGCAGTGCTTTACCTTTGTCATGACTCATAACAAAGTTTTCAACGGCCATAAACTATAAGTTGGAAGATGGGGGCACAACAGCCGTTGTGGGTCTAAGTACTACGGGTATGCAGTTCATAACTGCTACATGAGAACCTTCTTGGGACACAGATTCAGTTCACAAGTAGCCCTACAAGACTTCACCGACTGCTTGAACTTTGATGGATATTCATTGGACAATCTAGTTCCTTCTATGATTTGGGGTGCATTTTTTATTTGATAAATAATATCTTATTGCTGAAAATCGAAAAAAGAAAAATAATTGTTATACAGAAGAACAAAGTTATTAAGCTAGACCTACACGCACAAAAGAGACCAGTCAATCAACAAGATTTGTGGTGCTTTCAGACACCCCCTATACAAATAGTGAGATCATTTCGGTGACTTTTTAAGCTTGCAAATTTTATCATTAGCAAAAGATTGGATTTATATCAAATTGTTGTGGGCAGTTACGCCAATGTTTTAAGCTGGATGTTGACCTCGACAATGGTCCTTGGAGACTTACACCCCATACATTATCTTTGTATCACCAGTATTATTTTTTGTTTGAGAGGCATAATTATGCCTATGAGGTAAGGATGATTTGGCAAAGCAAGTGGCTGTTAGACCTGGGGTCTCTTATAGGACATGATTCTTTATTTATGCTTTTATCGGTTACTTTTCTGTCTGTTCTTCTTAGATACGATGGTTGAAAGTCTTGAGGGCCATATTGTAAGGGTTGTAACTTTTCCATGTATTCTTATCTTTTACTTTAGAAGATTGGTAGTGGTAAGAAGAATTTATTATTCTTATCAATACAGCTTTTCAGTTTTTCTTTTTTCTTTTTCTTTTACTTTTTTTTTTTTTTTTTGGTTATTAAAGAACAGCTAAGAATTGTATTAAAAACCTAGTACGGGCGCTTTGACTAATTTATTGAACATAAAATTTTTCTAAAATTGATGCTTCCTAAGGATATAATTATTATATGATGGATAGCGACAATTAATAGAATCATCTTTTCACTATTTCCAAGGCATTTAAAAAAAATTGTAGCTTGCCTCTTAGGTACCTCAACAAATTCCGAAATTTAAGGATGTTACTAATTTATGAAAAAACCATCAATAATACCTATAGGATTTTGCATTCATAAGATAATCCAATGCTAACAAAAACCTAAATTTCTTGTATCTATGAGTTCCGGATTACCATACCAGAGCAAAACAACAACTAAAAAAGAAATAAATAGAACCCAGAACTGTTTCATCTGGCACATTATTCCCCAAGGCAGAAATCAACCATGCCCAAGTTGTCAAGCCAGCTAGGTCATGTGTAGGCATTTAGCAACCATTGGGCATTCATTTAATAGTCGATCTATGCAATGGCTAGGCAACATAAATAAATATCCAATGAATTTAATAGAAAATTTGATTAAGAAATTCATACTAATAACAACTAAAATGCAAGAAGATATATGAAAAACTATCACAACCAATTTTTTTCATGGCTCAATACAACATATATGGTGGAAAAATCCAAAAATCATAAATTCCAAATAAGTAAAAAGTCAAAATAACTAGCTAGTAAAAGTTTCTAGAATCCTGAAGGCTCCCAATTATTCCCTATCAAAAGTTCACAAAGTCAATAATCGGTCAATTCTCAACAGTAGTATAAATCACTGAAATCAATGTATCATTTAAACCCACAACATACTCTTCTTCCCATCAGTCCAAACAAAAAAACAGTTCTTTTTTCACTGCTTGGGAGCTCCATCTCTTTTTTTCTAACATGCTTCTTATCATAGTTTAATATGTAAACTACAAAATTGCATTTATAAGATAGTTATTGAAATATTTAAGTATAACTTTAAGTTAAAAAGATAACAGTCTTTCTAGATACAAATCCATTAATTATTCAAGTCTAACAGAGATTTTTAATTTATTGGCACGTACAGGAAAATATAAAAAGGCCTTCACTATTTGATTATAATGTAGCTGAAGCGTAAGGTACACAACAAAAAAAAAACTTCTAAGATGCAAACTAAGTAACTCATTACATATAATCGAGCCTTCACAATGAAGCTTTATTAGTGGTAATGGATTTATGCTCAAAATATATAGGAAGTGATTAGGCAGTGCTTGGAGAATTATGAGTTATTTGTATCTGAAATTATGTATGACAGGGAATATCTCAATAATGAATATATTAAGTACACCTTTAAAAAGAATGCCAAAAAAAAATTCATTATATGCAAGACTAGTAGAAGAATCCAAGAGCGAGTTGAGGAATTTAAAGGTGATAGTTTGTTATGCTGGTTATATATATATAGTTTTTGGGTTAAACATATATAATAGGATGACATGCTAAAAAACTTATACAGATCATTGTTTTTGGGTTAAACATATACAATAGGATGACATGCTAAAAAACTTATACAGATCCCAACCTAGTATAAGGTTATGTATTTGGTAGCCATGAAAAGAAATTTTTGAATTGGAAGAGAAAGATAGACACATAAACTAAACATTGTTTCAACATTATTTTTGCCTAATACCGTTTTTTCTTCTTTCTTTTTGGGTTAAACATATATAATAGGATGACAACCTAGTATAAGGTTATGTTTGGTAGCCATGTAAATAAATTTTTGAATTGGAAGAGATAAATAGACACATAAACTGAACATTGTTTCAACTTTATTTTTGTCTAAAACTGTTTTTTCTTCTTTTTCTTTCTTCTCTTTTCTTTTTTTTTTTTTTTTTTTTAAGTGACATCGAAACATAGCCTAAGAGTAAGTTGTATGTCCAAAAAGAAGTATGATAAAAAAAATTTGAAGCTAAATATAATTAAGTCGATCAATCAACAAACAAAAGCATCTTCAAACTGTCAAGATTTTTTGTTGAGTTTGATGCCAACCAACCGTAAGTTTGGTTTATTGAGGCAATGATCGAATACACTCAGATTCTCCACAGTTGGTTATTATAGTTTCCATTGGAATATTCTAACTTCAATGGAACAATGAATCTAATTATTGCCAAATGATAAGGAATCACCATTCATTGTGCAGCATGTGCCTGCAAATATATTGTTCCAGATGACAATTCTATTTTCCCATGTATGCCTTTTCAAAGTTTTTCCTCACTTTCTGACTTCATTCGAACTATATAATTTTAAATTATTTTTGCCAAGATAATGGGAACCCTCCTCAGTCGGTTAGTAATATTTTATATCTTGTTCGAAAGTGGCCTCCATGTGAGTAAACTGCGCAATCAGCAACAGCATTGTCACGAGGAAACATTACCCCGGTCCGACAATGCACCGAAACACTGCAGAGTGCGCTGACATAATCAAATGACTAGAGAATAGGGATTCAAAATTTAAGGTGATGAAAGGGCGTTAACTATGTTGCCTAATTAACCCATTCACCACCTTCCCTTGCTGATTAGTACGATTCAGATCTACCGAAGACACACCATACAAATAAAGAACAGACAACTAGAGGATCCCCATCTCACACCAATCAATGCAGGAATCAAACAAGACAATATAACTGAACCTGAAATTAGATAAGCCCAATGGCGAGTATAACGGTGATATCAAAGATGATAAACCAATGTTAACCATGGGACCAATAACAGGTAACAGCAAAAGCACTTCAAAGCAATATAGGAGACAGGCGGCTCGAAATCCATGCGAGAAAAGAGACGAGAAACAAAACAGGCACCGGAATAGAGAACAAAAACACATACATTTAAGGTGGCGAAAAGGAAAAATATTTTTTTTATATTTTCTTACCTGCAACCGAGACGGGTCGTGAGTCATCTGCTCTTCCAGGATTTCAGTTCTTTCCTTTTCCCTTTAGGTCTGATTGCCTGCACCCATCACCATAGTTGAGGTGCAGGCGTCCATCGAACCCACCAGATAGAAAGTGATGATTCTCCACTGGTCCAGCTGAAGCTGCGGTCCCAATGAAGAACGGTACGCTTGGTCCATCAATGGGAGAAGAGAATCTCTGAAGGTGAGGTAATGAAGACGGTGAATTGGACTGAAGGGTCCCCCTATTAAAACCACCGAGACCGGAAGAGATGCTGAAATTCAAGTTGTAATCACTTCCTGCCGCAGTTGCGACTGGGATAAGATGATCTGGCATGAAAGAAAACTGCTGCAGTTCCTGATGATGATCGCCAGTTACACCGAAAGGCGATTGCATTGTCATGGAGTGCGGCTGAGGAGGATTCCCAAAATGAGTTGGAGCTGAAAACCAGAATGACTGTTTCTCGATGATGCTGTTCCGAAAATTCCAGCACCAAAATAATCCATTGGTGTCGAAGGCAAATGCCGGGTGGTCTTAAGGACAAAATTTGATCCAACAGGGTGAGCTGATTCAGGGGGGCTGTTGTCATTATCACTAGCACCAGTAGCTCCACCACTAATAAGTAGCTCGGTGAAAGACGCGTTCTGAGAACTAGGATTAAGATTGTGCTGATGAACAGCGAGGACAACATCCTCCTTCTCCTTCTCCTTCGCTGCTCTTTCCCTTGCACGCTTTCTGGCATTCACTCGGATTTCAGATCGGGAGAGGGACAAACCAGAACCCTTACTTGTCTCTGAAGGGCTGCTTCCTCCAGATTTTGTCAAGGACATGTGCTGCTGCTGCTGCTGATATGAGGGTTCAATTTCTAATTCGAGCTCAGCTGGATCAAATCTTGGCTGTGAGGCAGTAGACCTCCTTTCATCGCTTGGCTTGGGTGTCTCCGGGAAGGTACTGTTAAGCGAAGGAAGCTCGGTAATGGCGTCCGCAGCAGCTTTAATCAGCCACTCCACGGCTTTGCTAGGTTGATCGTAACCCAGACGATCCTGAAGATCGTAGAACTGTATAGCCGTGGCGACCGAGAGACGAACTCTTCGGTCTCTAAGCCCCTTCGCCGTTAAAACCTTACTGTGGCGATCCTTCCCACCGGAAGCTCGAGAAACCCTGAAAATTCGAGACCCATTCCACGAGCTCAGACGGGCAATTTCAGTTCCACTGCCCCCAAAACCAACGATGCCTCCTCTTCCTCCTCCACCTCTAATGTCTCCATCGTCTTCATCATCGTCTTGATACTGTTCTCCTGCTACTTTTCGTCCTATCTTGTTGGAATCACTTCTACCGTTACCGAACCTCGAAAGCTTACAAGGCTGCGTGTGAATCTCATCCACCTCCATACCGCTTTCATACCTTTCCTGAGAATACTAAGAACAAGGTCTTCGGTTTCCTCTCTTTTTATCTCTCCCTCTTCCAAAACTGACAGGAGAAAGAGGAGAAAGAGAAAAGAAAAGCCCTCTCTCTTCTGCTAGAGTCTAAGAACCCAACTCAATTAGGGTTTCTGAGTGCAGGTGGCGCTGTCCTTTAGCATTGATGATGAGTTCTCAGTGCTTGAGATGGGTTGAATAAAGGACTTTGAATATCGCGTTCGAGGACCGGAAATGTCAGCAGCTCTCGCTTAGCTTTTTGCAGTGCTTTCAGAAGCAAAGGTCACTGAATAGATGAGCTGTGTGCCTCTAGGTGTGTCCCTTGCCTAGTTGCCTTTGCTATTCTGCAGAAACCGCTCAGACATCTGCAAATGGCATCAGATGCATAAGACGTACAGCCTAAAAACTAAAAAGAGTTATAAAAGATTTTAAAAGGAAAGAAGCTTTAGACTTTGAGATCAGACTGACTCAACAGCCCTGAATAGGGATCTCTAATCCTAAGCTTCCAAGTTTAAAACAACTAAAATAGAAACAAAAAGGGAAAGAAAAAGGATCCAGCCAAAAATAAAATCAGGAAAAAATGACTGCAAAAAAAAAAAAAAAAAAAAAAGCTGAGACGTAATTGCATACGCGTCACTTTCTAGCAGTGATTAAAACTCCGATCTGAGCCTCTTTTTTGCTGCGTATTTATGTTTCTTGATCCTAAAGAAATTAAGGAATTAGTAAGCTTGAAGCCTTATATAAATAAATAAATAGCTTTAACTGAAGTAAAAGAAATTAAAATGCAAGAACCAAAAAGAATTAAACCTTGAGTTTCGGCAATTCTGATTCCAATCTGAGCTTCTTGAAGCTTCAGGATAATGAAAAATGGAGACTCATTAAAGTACTGTAACGTAAATGGGCACTTCTTTTTGCATTTGGAAGCTCTATCATTGAAATAATCGATGGAACAGTCTTTCTGAACTCATGGATCTACGTTCATAAGTTAGTTGATGTGCTCCTGAGTGACCAAATAAAGAAAAGTAAAGAACACTACTTCAGTATCTGCAATTCTTAATCTTCATCATGAAAATTTTCAAATCCATTCCAGGTCTTCAAACAATCGAGAGACATGAAGCAACGAAGAAATGAGAAAATCCACTAATGTGACTTCTATTATATAAAATCGATCACCAAATTTTACCAACGCACTCGATCGAAGACCGACCAAACCCACTTGGAACAAAGAGAAAAAAAAAATGAAAGACCTCCTCTGAAGCTCGTTCCCCCATTCTCACTAACTAAAGCGCGAATTTCATGTGCCACTGTTTCAAGCTTCGAATCCGAAGTCAAAACTGTAAAGGACCATCCTCGCTTTTTTTTTACCTTTTATTCGTTCCTTCACCGCAAGTCCTGCAAAAAAAACTCCATTAATGGACTATGAATTTCATCTGAAAGCAAAGAAGTTCAGTTTTATTCATGAAATGTTACAACAAATTCAACTCACCTGTGTCTCTCTTTCTCAGTCTGCAATGAAGATCAATAAAGTAAGGAATAGAAGATTACAGAAGAGCCTAGGGTTCTTCGGAAGAGGAAAATCGGAAAATGAAAATCACGATGACAGATGTTTTTATCCAATAATCAAGACCTAATAGAGATCGTTATTCTATCCAAAAAAAAAAAAATTTTGTTGGTAAGTTATTCTATCATTCTATGCCCCCCTAAGCTTTCAGCATTCGAGCAATCTCCGGGATTATCGGGACTGGACGGGTCACAGCGCCGTTGCCCTTTAAATAATAACTCCAATACGAAAATACCCTTATTTCCTGTTAAATTAACAAATCCATCCCTTGCTAACGTAAGCCTTTTTTTTTTTTTTTTTTTTTTTTTTTTGGCTGTTAATATATCCAGGAAAATACAGGAGATAAAATGGAAATAGCTCTCATGGTGGTTCATGTAAGGTGGAGGGTTTACAAGGACCTAAGATTTATATAATTTATCTATAAAAATAAGGGTGAAGAGATGGGATTTTCTCTTTGAAATTGATTCAACGTGTTGAATTATTAATATCAGTCGGCAAATCTCTTTCATTCTTTTCGACTCGAATACTGAATATACTCCATAATATTGTCCAATGAGTGGGAGCAGAAAGGAATCAATGTCTGGAAGAAATATCCGAACCAAGATTCCTCATTATAAATAAAATAAAATACATAAAATGGAATTAAATAATTGATTTGAGTATTTTTCATTTATTTTGCATATAAAATCAAAAAGAATTTCTATTAAAAAAAAAGTAATTTTATTATGACCATGGATGACCAAGGGGTCTTCTAATCCACAAAATTTCAATCCTACCTCACTTGTTATTTAAAATTCATTTATTGATTTCTTTTTTTTTTGGTATAACATTTATTGATAGAATTAATGGATTCCTTCCTTCACTATTCATTTTTCTAATATTATATTACAAATATAAAATATGATATAGTTATTTTTTAAATATTATTTTCTTATTTTATTTCTTTTAATAAAGTAAATAATATTTGTCTATAAAAATGATAAATCTTTTTCATGCATTTAAGTTCATGTCAAGAAAATGAATATTAGTTTTTATGAATATTAATTTCTTATTTAATATCCTTGAAATGATTAATCTTTTATTTTGTTACTTATTTAATATAATTTGATGCATCAATGTGAGGAAGATAATGAAGGATCTCAAGAACATACAACTAAGAATTAAAAAATATAAATGGATATTGTTTTAGAATTTTTAAAATCACCACACTCCAATAGAATATATTTGACATTTATTATACATTATGCTTTTTTAAGTTTTACTTTTAGCCTTTTATAATTAGTATTACTAGAATGATGATAATTTCCTATTTGAAAATTCTCTTTGGATTGTGAGATAATGTGACTGCTGCGGTCATCAGGGGGTGAAGGTGGCCCATTTACGTGCTATCGATGTCTATTGCAGGACGCATGACACATTGGGTCCCTTTTTGTGTGACCATGTCTGTACGATTGATCGATCTATTTTTCTACCATGGAGATTGAAGACGAAAGAGGGAGTCATCACCTAGAATAAGGGCCTAGGAATTGATGGATGATCGAACTTGAGATCGTATCCTCAAATTGTCTACGTATCTATCTCGAATATGTCGTCAAGAATTAGGTCAAACATAGTTCATACAAAAAAATTAACTAGTATACTTAGGGTTTGTTTGATAAAACTTCTGCTTTTGGATTCTATGGATTCTGGTTATCAGGGAGCCGTTTGGGAATAGAAGCGCGTTTGATAAGTCCGGTTAGATTCCAACTCTCACAAAGTGAACTGGATTCAGAATGGTTCCAGAATCCAAAATTTGGAGTCATAAATACTTACTCAAGTTGTTTGATCAACTTTTTGGAAGAAAGAAAATAGTCAACTCTCATATGACTCTCACTTCACCACCACCACCACCACCACCGACTTGACCACCCACCACCACCACCGCCGCCGCCACCACCCACCACCCACTTCCACCACCACCGCTACTACGCCGCCGCTACTTCTACCACCACCACCAACACTACTATTACTACTATCGCCACCACCACAACCACCACCTCCACCACCCACTACCCACCACCACCACTATCATCGCCACCACCACCACTACCACCACCGCCACCACCCACCACCATTACTATGATTATTTTTCTAGACTTCGATTGGGGGGATATTGTGTTATCAAACATATTTCTAATCCAAAGATGCTCTAGAATCCATTTTAGAATTGCATTATCAAACAAGTTTCTACTCCAAAATAATCTTGGAATAGCTTAGAGTAGAATCCAAATTTGAACCAGAATCCAAAATTCAGAAGCAGAAGTTTTATCAAACGACCCCATAAAAATTTGAAAAAGGGTTAGATTGCGGATATAGGAAGATGTTAAGCACTCTTTTTGTCCAGCAGAAACCTTTCTTTCTACTAGCTGCTTTGTGGGTTGTTTTGAGGTCTAGAGAATAAGTTGCTCCCTTCGAAGACTCCACGGCCCAAATTTTATAATAAGGGCCAGTCATTACAAAAATTTAGAACAATAAACTTTTATTTTCTTATACTTATTACAACAATAAACTCATAGAGAAGAATAAGTGGAATATGATAAAAGACAATACTTCAAGTTAGGGGTGCAAGTTTTACCCTAACAATCCGAACCCGTCCAAACCCGTTCTGAACCTTGGCAGGGTTGAACCCAGCTCAAACCCTGACAGGGCTGGGTTAGTGCCCAAAATTTGTTCAACCCTAGCAGGGGTTCGGCTGGGTTAGGGTTGACCCCCTGGGTTGAGCTCGACCCGGCCTGACCTTGTATTGATAATCATAATTGATTTCATTGCGTTATTAATGTATTATATTTATATCTAATTTAAATATAAATATATTACACATATATTTCTCTCAAAATGTGCATACCCTAAATCTTTTGTTTGACTTTCCCTTACTTTTCCGGTGTCATTTTCTTCCACTTCTTTTCTCCTCCTCTTCCTCCAACAATGGCATTGAAGAATAATTGGAATAGAGGATGAACAAAGCAGGCTATGTTGCTGATTTGGCCCCAATAGAAGAAAAAAAAAATCAGAAATCGAGGAGAAAGAAGTTCATTTGGAGGAAAGAGAGAGGGAGAAGTAGAGGAAAAAAAGCTTTATGATTTTGCTAGCGGTGAACTCATATCCTCAGTCGGTCTCGATAATCTTCTTTTGTCATTGAGATCATAATCCGGGTCTTCTCTTGAACCGCTGGGAGGAGAAGATTTGAATTCCCATTATGATATAAGCAAAATTTCTATTCCGATTGAGCACAAAACTAAAAATTCCACTCAATCATCCAATCATTTGTAATTATAATTGTCCATGCCATCGTCATTAGTAAATGGTTATCTAACAAGAGGTTCAGAATAAGTTTCCAACTCCTTCTGAATCCGACCTTTTGGGTTAGATCTAATTTTTAGTTAGGGTTTTGCTTCTGTTTTTCATGTTTAGGGAATTGATCGCTCAACATATTGAAAATTTCCCTTGTATTGTTCAAAGCCCATAAAACTGAGGATATGTCAATTGGTTCATCAGCCCAATCAGGGCTAACCCAGCGCCCTGAACCCTGACAAGGTTGGGTTGGGTTGATGGTTTGTCTAACCCTGACAGGATTGGGCTGGGCCTAGATTGGGTATAAGAGACTCAGGGTTTGGTTGGGGTTTGTAAAAACCTGGCCCAACCCAACCCTGTTGCGGCCCTACCTCAGGTTCTTTCACTCTAAATCACAAACTTGGAAACTGGGTTTCTCAACTTGAGAAGATGCTACTCTTGCTCTCTCGCTAGGAAGAAACAAACTAGGGAACTTTTGAGACTAGGGCCATCGGATAGAGAGTGAAAAACTAAGCCAGGAGGTCTTATTTATGAAGTTATTACCCCTTTCCAAGTGAGAAAAGCATACATACTTATAAGAAAAATTCGGATAGAGACCGCTCGGGGTAACACGTGGCACAATATCTATGGCACCATGGGTCTACATGTTGATAGGCTCAAATCAAACGAATGTGCTCAACAAGGTACAATTTAAAATATTTTTCTGAAAACATGGTCGGTAGGGGTCTAAAAAGGTAAATGTGATCAATCCTTCCATCACAGGAGAGCCTGAAGGTCTCGAACCCGCCATCATCATCATCTTCAGAAAAGGACGTGCAAACTCCAGTGGCCACACACATTGCTAGAATGATTATGATTTTTTCTTATCGATAAACTTAGCTTACATGTTCTCTTCAGATTGGCATAAAGCCCATCTCAATCATTTCTAGAACCTAAAACGAAAATACAAAAAAAAAAAAAAAAAAAAAAAAGGTTATACTATAGGCATAATCATGTCGGTTACAATTAGACTATAAACATATTCAAGATGTCGAAAAGTCATGGACATATACCAAGACCTCTTATTCACGTGTCAAGTATCATTATACCAAGGTCTCTCATTTACATGTCAAGTATCAATTTGATCAGAATTTTCCACCTGACAATACAAAATTCAATATTACATTCCGATGCACAAGTTCACAATGGGATGTAAGGATGTACCGGAGAGAGAGGAGGGAGGGGGGACCATTTAGTGGAATGGTAAAGGATTGAAAGTGATGTTTAAATTTGATAAATGGCAAAGGTAGAAATTCTCTAAATAACCAACGACTAGATTTGCCACATCATTCTTCTATGTTGCAAAATCAGACCATTAAGAAGATGATATATATATATATATATATAAAATAGAATTACTGTTTTAATTTAAGCATAAGGCAAAACCCAAAGCACTATTACTAGCTATGATATAAACATGAAATGTTTCCCAAAAGAAAAAGAACATATGATATGATAGGGCAGTTTTGAGAGAAAGTGAAAATGGAAGATTATAATAAAAGGAGAGAAAGAAAAACAAATAAACCTCTAACTTGGGCAGCTTTGTAAGGTAAAGAGAAAATTATGGTGGATTCTAATAAGAAAGAGAAAAAGAAAAAGAAAAAGACGAAATCGAAAGCACTAGGATTAGCTTTTACAAAGTTATCTTAAATAAACAAAGAAAATAAATAAATAAACAAATGCATTCCCAACCACCCATATGTCAAGTTGAGAACTCACTCACAGTCATACCCCAACTAATTCAAAGATTCTAGACGTGGCCAAAAGCATTTAAATACTTTAAAGCTGACATAAGTTAGGATTTGGGTTTTTTATTATTATTATTATTATTATTATTATTATTATTTTCAAAAAAAAAACTCTTTATGGGGAAACACACACCACACACTTTACTTGTGAAAAAAATGCATTTTCTTGATGGAAAACTAATTCTCATTGACTAGGGAGCAAATTATATGAAGGGCAAACAGGGTTTGAGAGTTTTGAACCAGGTTTATCAACCATGACCAATTCTGATCAAATTCTATTCTAGACCGGATCCACATTGTCTCCTCCCTGAGATTCGGGAGGAGGGGTGGCGGCCTCGATGGATGGCCGACACCTAGCTCTCGGATGAATCCAAGTCATCCATCCGAACTAACACCCTTGTCGGCTCAAGTTGACTCAGATGGGCGGCTTGGATTCACCCGAGAGTCAGGTTTCGGCCATCCATCCAGACCGCCATCCCTCCTCCCAAATCTCAGGGAGGAAACGATTTGAATAAATTGATATAATCTAAAATCTAGAAATAGGACTCTCTTTGGTATATACTATAGAAATAATTATACAATACATTATGACATCAATAGTTGTTTGATATGATTTATAGTACTTATTTATATTTAAAATTAATTGATATAATTCAAAATCTACAAATAGTTTAGGAGGTGTTTATCATTAGTGTGATAATCTATTACTACTTCTTTTATGTATAATGGTATTGGACAGTTGTTACTTATGATTCATAATTTAATTTCACTAATGATTTATTATAAATAACTCATAAACATAAATGTAAACTATACCAAAGAGAGCCCAGGTTAGAAGGTATGTATCATTATTGTAATCTATTATTACTTCTTTATGTTTAGTGGTATTAGACGATTATTATTTATGACTCATAATTTATTCTTATATATATAAATCATAAACATAAATATAAACAATACCAAAGAGGGCCTTAGTGTTGACGAGTGGAGATTTTCTCGTTAAGTATTTGTTCATATTTATATTCATATATATGTTGATGGATAAATATTTGATTATTTATATGTTTAGAAATAAATATTTGGTTATTTGTATATTTAGGAATGGATTATTTGATATTTTATATGCTTAGTTTAAGATTCTAAAATTTTGGATAAGGTAATAGTTTCTCGAACCAATTAGGAACCAAAACCATCCCAGTCAATAATATACAGTACCGGTTGTCAGGTTTGGAATCGATTAGCTTAGTGAAACGTTTCTGGTCTTAACCCCATAAGATCAATATCAATTTTTATTTTATTTTTAGCTAATGATCAACATATTTTATTAATGAATGAAAAGAATAAAAAATTATAGGACCCATTGAATGAGACATCTCACCTTCGACAATGCCATTAACAGAGAAAAGCCAACCACAAAAAACAAAACACAGTTAATCAAATTGATACTGAGGGCACTCAAATGCGTCCCACACAACATCCCTAGCTATAAAGTCAAGGCGGAAAATTCAATGCTGATTAACTTGCAAATAAGCAGCTGTTTCACCGAACCATCTGCAACCATGCATGTTTACTTCATGAAGACTGTGGGTAATTATTATTTTTTTGCTAACGATAAATATTTAAACTTTCGACCTGATTAGTCCGGTGGTTCTATACTGACCCCACAACCGCATAGACCTAGAGTCTTCGGGGCTGAATGAAAATCATTCTACTTTCACCCAAAACAAGAAAGAAATAACACTTAAATATGAGTAGTCTCAAGATGATAAAAGGAGTCAAACTGAGATCACAGTGGATAATTTGCCACTGCATAGAAACAAGATGATTCCAATCCAACGAATCGGATTCTTCAAACCTTATTTATGGTATAATCTCATGTTGTTTAAGTCTATTTTTATTGGTTTTTTTATATTTTAAAATAATAAATGTGGGGTTGAACCCTAATTCTTATTCAAATCATATTAATGTCTCCCAATCAGATGTCAAGAAATTCTTAAACAAAATTAACTGTTACATTAACAGTGACGCAACTGAGGCGTGTTCTCGCAGTTCAAAAAGCTTTCATCACTTGCTGGGGGAAAAGAAGCTGTTGGATTAAATATAATTGAAAAGGAAAAAGGTAGAGAAAGAAAGGGAAGGTAAGGGGGGCTTCGAGAAGAGAGAGAAGAAAAATAAAATAATAAAATAATAAAATAATGAAAAAGTAATTTTGGGGGAAAGCTGTTTAGGAAGTTCGAAGCAAGATGGATAGACAGACAAGTGGGATGGTGTTGGAGAGAATGCGACTTGTTAAGTTGGTTCATCGATACCCACCACGGCACGTGTCCTTGTTTCAGTTTTACGATCAGGCTTGTAAAGGATCAATGCACGGCCGTGCTTTCCAACGACCAGACACGCCACGTGTCGCTATTTTCGTGAAGCATCAGCCATGTTTTGTTCCTACTGTCTAGGGCCTAGGAGATAAGGTAACCTCACTCCAACCCATGGTTAAAGCCCACGGAATCGTCAATCTAAATCGGACCGACTCGGTCAGGAAAAGAAAAGGTAGGAATCGTCTCTTTTTTTTTTATAATTAAAGATCAGAAAATATCATTGAAAATTTGATAGTGTGGAGTTTTTTTTTTTTTTTTTTTTTTTTTGTGAAGACAAAATCTATTGATGATCAGGAGGTAAGGGTGTCAACGGGCTGGTCTGGGTTGGTTTTGATCTAGGCTAAATCGATGTCGGGTTTTATAAGCCCAGTCCAAAACATGTCTATTAAGAATTCGGGCTAGGGTGGGTTGCGCTAGACACAATAACTAACGGGCTGGTCCGGTGTCGGTTTGTTATCGGACTGGGTTTATTAAGGTGATTTTGGGTTGGTTCGGTCTGGATCGAACTTATCAGGCTTATCGGGCCCCTTTTATACGTATACTATATAGCCTATTTTATTATTTCTATCTATAAAATTAGCATTATTTCTTCCATATGTATGTAATTTAATAAACTATAACAATTAACATAATCTTTTCAACTATAGATTTACATAATCTTTTAGATCATGAAGTGAATTCTAATAATGTAACACAATCTATTAAAATTTAAAACCATTAAAATTAAGAAATTAGGCCCGAACGGACCTTACCGGTGTTCGGGTTGGGTTTTATCGGTTTGAGCTAATTCGGATTTCTTAACGGACCGGTCCGGTTTGGTTTCGATTTGGACTGAAACGGTCTCGAGCTTTACAAGCTCAGACCAAAACCTGTCCATTAAGGCTCGGTCCGGGCTGGGTTCGGGTTATATCGGGCTGGCTCGATCCGTACTACCGGGCCGGGCCTAGTTTTGACACCCTTATCAAGAGGAAATACATCTAGGATTTGAGCAGAGTACGGATCCTAAATCCAGGTATCAGAAATGGGATAAAAGCAGTAGGAGGTTTCTGCTGCTGATCCAAGGGCTGGGGATCAGTTGGCTTGCCTACCAATACATGTTGAGGTAGGCCGGCTGAAATCCCGCCTTTGGCAGGCGGCAGGTTGGTGGGAGAGGTTTTCTACACTCAGGTTCCTGCTGATGTTCCAAGGGCTGGAGATCAGTCAGCCTGCCTACCAATACATGTTGAGGTAGGCCGGCTGAAATCCCGCCTTTGGCAGGCGGCAGGTCGGCGCGAGAGGATTTTTACACTCATAAATGGGCCATACAACCCTCCCATTCATAGTGAGAGCCTCCTTTGCAAGGGCATGGGTTACTCTACTACAGACTCTTGGAAAAAAAGAAAAACAACAAGATGAAAAGCAAGACACTAAGAAAAGGATAGCACCCAGAATGAATAGGATAGAACTTAAGCATCCCTTCCCTTTAGAGTTTAGAATCTCCACCAGTTTTTTACAATTAGACTGCACCATCATTCATCCTCTCTTCATCTCCCTTGCTAAGGCAAAAAATAGAAAAAAGTTTTGTACTTGATTTGTGGTGCAAAATAAAAATCCTTTTACACGACAGTTGACTACAAATCATTACTTCTCATTCCCATCTCCCTATTTAACAACTCTTAAATCATTTTCGAACCCGCGACAATGAAACCAAAAACCCTAAAAAACCATCCATTCACTATGATTGTGCCGATGAATGAATCCCTTGCCCAATAAAAATGAAAGAAAAAACTTCAATAACCCTATTTTCTTTTGAGAAAAACTTTATGCTATAGTCACAAGCAATACTTTTATAAAAGAATTATTTTCCTCCTTGAATGATAGATTATTTTTTTTTTGTCTTCCTAGACTTTTTCTTTTGTTTAATGAGAGTTCACTAATTTTACTAGCCAATTTGAACAAAGTTAAGATTTTTCCACTTTATTTTGGTGTTGTCATGGGTTGTTGTCTTTTTTTTTTCTTTTTTTAATTACGGATATCCAAATTTTCAGCCTGACTAGCCCTGTAGGTCCATATTGACCCCACAATCGTATGAACCGAATCATTTTAGGGTTGAATGAGAATCATTTCATTTGCACCCAAAACATGAAAAGAAGAACACTTATTAATACCCCTTATGAGTGGCACCAAGGCAATAAAAAAAGTCAAACTCGAAACCTTCGTTTCTTAAGATATAGTCTCCTTGCCAACCGGAAAGCTTTGCCATCAAGCAAGCAACATAGAATTGGATATCTGACCTGAAATTTCATGACCAAGATTAAAAATCAAATTAATGGGAAGATTTGAGAAGTGACTCAGTGTTTTAACTCAGTGTCTTTAATGGGCCCACCTCCTTCCTTCTCATCCAAAAGGGCTGAAAGCTTATTTGGAAACGTGCAATGGTACAAATACATGTGATGGGAGTCCTGGATGGAGTACTTTGGAAGCAAAAGTGGGAAACGAATGGATGGAAGACGTGGGGATAATGATTATAGAGTCCACGGGAGAAAAAATCAAGTAGATATCTAAAGTAGAATTATATAGAAAACATTGATTTTCAAGGTCAGAATCCAAAATTATGTCTCAGTAGGAAGACTTTGCATTTGACCACCACATTATACAACTACGTATCCCATCCTTCCTTCTCTCTCTAAACTCACAAAGGGACGGCATAGTTTCATCAATGTAAGCAAAAACAGACTCAAAGGGGAGGGAGGGAGGGAGGGACGGAGAGAGGGGGGGGGGGGATTCAAATCGTCTTCAATTATTGGAATTTTCAATCCAGCATTCAACGACTCGAGTTAATTACACGTATCTATCGATGTATTGATAGACGTGTCCAGTTAACTCCAATAGTTGGATACTAGATTAGAGCCTCCAATAATTGGAGACGAATTGGACTCGTTTGGGGGTGTGCTCTCTGATGATATCTCTTCAAGGCCCCAACTGAGCCCGAGCACTGATCACTCCATCATCCATTGTTATATATATAAAAAGATACAAAGCTTCCTCATCTGCCTTTAAAATCTTTGTTGTTGTTGTTGTTGTTGTTGTGGTGTTGCTGCTATTGTTGTTATTATTGTTGCTGTCGTCGTCGTCATCTACAATAATTCTTATTTTTGCCGTTGCTGAAAACACATTTTGTCATCAAAACATTTTACCGATGCTTCATTTTCGTCGCGGTTCCATCGACTAAAATGCCATTGTGTAAAATCATGACGGAAAACCATGGTGTATCAGTGATTATACTTCCCATGATGGCAGTACAATGATGGAACAACTATTACCATCGTGGAAAATACTAAGTATGCAATGAAAATACAATTTCCGTCGTGAAAAGTACCAATAGGCAATGAAAATTTGTTCTGTAACCAAAAAGTTTTATTTGTGGTGGGGTTTTATGATTTTATCGTGGTATCCTACATTGGGCGAAAGGATTTTTATTTCTGTTGCCAAGAAGCGTTGTGAAAAATCACTTTTCTTGTAGTGTGGTGGTGGAGGAGTGGTCGTTTCTACCGTGGCGCTATTGGATTTCGTAAATTCAATAAGGTGCATTCAGGTAATGTAAGGGGCTTGGTTCGATCACAATCGATAATAATGAGTTTTAGATTCTCTTTGGTATAGTTAATATATATATATATATATATATATATATGGTTATGAGTTATTTATGATAAATCATTTATGGGAATAAAGTATGAATCTTAAATAATAACTGTTTACTACTCAAAGTAATAATATATTATCACAATAATGATAAATACCTTCTAATTTATTTGTAGATTTTAAATTATATTAATTTATTTTAAATATAAATAAGTACTATAAATCATACCAAATAACTACTTATGTCATAATGCATTAAAACTATAATACATACCTAAGAGAACCTAATCAATCCAACTTTACCTTAGGTTCTCTTTAGTATGGATTATAGTATTAATTATATAATACATTATAACATATGTACGTAGTTGTTTGGTATTGATATATTGTATTTATTTATATTTAAAATAAATTAATATGATCTAAAATTTACAAATAGGTTAGAAGGTGTTTATCATAATTGTAATAATTATTTCCTTATATCCAGGGTATCAAATGGTTATTATTTATAATTCATAATTTAAATGATTTTTCATATATAACTTATAAACATAAATATAAACTATACCAAAGAGAGCCACTATTGAGGGAAAATGTGTGTAGAGAGACAATGGGCAAGCATAGTTTTAGTTCACGGTATCGGAAGGGTTATCAGTCTTTCTGAAAATCGATACAAAATTGATATTGGATCGTTATAGAACCAATGACAGAGTGACACATGACCGATACTAAATTAAAAGGTATAAAAAATGAAGGTATCGGGTATCATGTTGGTATTGGCCGCCTGATCTGATACGGATACCTAAAACTATGTGGGCAAGGTTTTTGTTGAGAAGGGACCTGCATTTGCCAGAAAAGAGTGAGAGGGTGTGGGAAGAGATCCCCACATCGGAGTTGTGATGTGTGAAGATCGTTTTCCCATAGATAAGTGACAAGTACAGAAAATATGGTAGGATGTTCCCCTAATGAGAACTATTAGCGGATACTATTGCTTCTCCGTTGTTATTGGGACTAATTGAATCTCAGCCTATATAAGGAGGGAGAAAAAAATTCCGAAAGGGTTTCCGATGACGCCACTATGGGGAATCTCTCACAATGCACTAATATGTATGCAATAGTTAATATATTCAATAGGCCCACAAGGTCAAAGGGAGGAGAGTGTGAGACTTATGTGGGAGGTTATGGGAAAGAATCATCCCCATAGTGGCCTTGTGGGGATCTTTTCACCAAAAGAAAAAAAAATATCAAAAACCAAAATTTGGTATGTTTCAGTGGTTTTTATGTTGGAAAAGATTTTCAATGATAAAATTGGGGGTTAAGGTTCCTCACAATGCCATTGTGGGGAAGAATCTTCCCTAATGCATAAATGGCAAGAATTGATATCTTCAATGGGACCCCCAAGGTCAGATGAGGAAAGTGTGCATAAGTTATGTGAGAGATTATGGAAAAGAATCTTAACTGTGGCATTGTCGGTATTTTTTTCCCTCTAAAATTATATGCTAAGTTCTTATAAAATATTATTTAGTTCTACTAAATCTTATGTCAACTAAATGGGGTAAATTATATGGATTTTTTTTTTCCAATCTACTCTATCCAAAATCATATATAATTGTTATTAGTCTTAAGCTATACATTTATTTCTTCATCACTAAATCATATTACTCCTCCTTACTGGTAAACTAAAGACCTCTATTACATGTTGATGCTAATAATACATCAAACGACTTTCTCTCAACTTATCAAATATGAGAGCTACTCTCAAATTAGCTTTAATTTATTCATTGTTTATTTTCTCATTCATAGTTTTGCCATTCATACATCTCAATACCCCTATTTGATTAAAAAAATAAAAAAAATTACTATGTTTGTTTATATGCTATTTATTCATTGCGCAATAACATTCAGCTTCATACATCATTATTGGCCGTATAACTATCCTATAAAAATATTCTTTTAGTTTTAGATGAATCCGTAGATCATACAATATTTTGGACGTACCTCTTCATTTCATCCACCATGCACGCTATTCTTTCTGCAACATGATCCTGTATTTTTCCTTCTTAATTTATAATTCAACCTAGAGACATAAAATTAGGTGTAAATTGGACAGTTTTGATTTGATTAATTCAATTTGGAATAATTCAAGATATATTTGAGTCTTTGACAGAAACCAAACTTGAATCAATGAATAATCGATTCCAAACAGCCAAATCTAAACTGATTACTAATGGGTTTGCTTTAATGGACTCCTAATTGGTTTTATAGAAATGTAATAGAAAACTCTTCTCATAACATCGGTGCTCCTCTAGCAAAGATGATGGCAGCATCTTGAGAGAGAGTTTAGTGAAGAATGGGATCTTTGGATGACAAAGAAACGAGTAAATGTTGTACTAAAAAAGGTCATGTCGAGCCTTCTCTATTGATATTTGACAAATCCACTGTGGCTTGGACAGTTTGTCTTCCCTTTCAGCTCTCAACAAAAGGAACCAAGGAAGAGTCTTGAATAAGGAGGTCAGATGGGAAGGTTCTTTACCAGTCCAGTCCCAAAGGGGCCATTCCTAGAGCCGTCACATTTACTAAATGATCCCAAAACTAGAGATCTGTCAATTTAATAATGGAATGGTTTGATTTCATTCCTTAACAGTTCTAGAAACTATTTATAAAGAAATCCTTTATATTTATGAAAGAAAATAATACCCCCTCCCCCCAACACCCAGCCCAGTTCCTAAAAAAAAAAATAAATAAATAAAAATAAACAAAATAAAAATAAAATCCTATTGTCTATCAAAAAGGGGAAAAATTAATATACTTATTCTACAATTTGAGTGTGCCAGGGGCGGGATTGTTCATTTAGGGGGGGGGGTGACAATCATTTCTGCCCCTCCTGTGTCTTGGCGCAAGAGACACATCTAGCTGGGCATGTATCTTTTTCCCTTAAGTTATTTTATAAATCTGTAATTATCTATTTTTATTCATTTTTTATTTAAAATCCAAAACCAAAACTGAACTGATTTCATACTATTCATTCGATTTGGATTTTAACAACCCATTTCCATTTGATTTAGAGATTTTGGTTCAATAATGACACCCTTACCTAAAATTATCACATCTTTATGGTATGTCCCTATCATTTGTTTCTCTACCCACTTTTAATCCCATTATTCTTAAAGTTACTCATCATATACTTAGTTTTTCTTTTAATTATCATATCTTAAACCAAATAATTCCAAGGATCTCCACAATTCCAATTAGATATTATCCAAAAGCTTGTGTCATGAGGGAAAATTTTTTATCAGCAAAAAAAGACATGATCTAGAATGTCTCTAATCAACTCATCTATAATCATTGTAATAAAATAAATATTTAATCCTTGATGCAATCCAATAGGAATTGAAATTTTACTATGTTGCCCCCCATGGTTTTTACATTATTGGTCACCACATTATTATATATTTTTTTAATTATGTTCATATATTTACTTGAAACATTTTTCATCAACGATACTTGTCAAATAACCTTCGGCAGGGAATGCCCTAGTTAACCTTTGCTCACTATTCAACACACCTAAGTCATAATACAGTGTATTCAAATCCTCTCCTCCTAGAGATTCGGGAGGAGGGGCGGCGGCCTGGATGGATGACCGACACCTTGAGCTCGGGTGAATCCGAGCTGACACAATCTATCAGCTTAGCTTGTCGGCTCGGATGGAGGGCTCAGATTAACCCGAGCTCCAGGTGTCGGCCATCCAACAGGGGCGTCTCCCTCTTCTCGAATCACTGGGAGAAGAGGATGTGAATCATAATACAGTGCATTGTTTTCAAGGGACATTGTAATATAAAGTTGAAAATGTAAAACTCTAAGATCCATATGAAAAGATTTGGCTAACTTTTTTTACAATGCCGATCACCAACCTGATACACAGATGTCCCTCCTTATCCGAGTTTGGGATTGGCAACATAAAATGGTGGCAGAGTTGCTATAGATCTTGTAACATATGAAGCTTAATTAGTGCTCAAATTTTATTAACAAGTAAACCTTGTGCTCAAATTTTTTAAACAAGTAACCCCATGTCGTTTATGCATTCATGTGGTGAGTTTCCAAAGAAATAGGATTCACCATGCAGTAGAATAATTTTTATTTTTTATTTTTAATGATAACTGATAAGGAAATCAAGAATCGCTCAGATTGGATCGGTTTCGATGCAGGCCAAGTTGGTCTCGGACATTTTGAGGTATCCTGAAATGTGTCCAATAAGAGTTTCGGGCTGGCTTAATGGCCTCTTATCTGTCTACTATCGGTTTGGTTTTGGTTAAAAAAATGGATTAATGGGTTTTATCAAGCCATTATCTTGCTCTTTCGGTTTCGATGTTGGTTTCGTACATGTATATTTAATAAAATGTTGGCTTAATGGACTCTTATTGGTCTATTATAGAACTGATGCGGTTTCGGTCTTATTGGTCCGATTTGATTCAGGCTTATCAATTGGTCCGGTCCAATTTTGGTTTTCATCAGGCTCTAAAAACACAACTCGAATCCTGTCCAATGAGATTCAGTTTTGGTTTGGTCTAAGCGGCATCAGGTTCCATCTGGGTCCCATTTTGACACCCCTACTAATTGAAAAGATCTATATTTTTAAGAAATGTAATAAAAAATTGAACAATTAATTATTCAGAATTATGAATAAAATAATTAATGGGTCATTAAAATAGGTTAATGTCAACCTATGAAATTCACTACATGTCCATATAAAGAATGGTTTATTTATCCGTAGCCAAAATTGTCAGATTTTGGTTTCGCAAGAAAATAGAACGACCTTGCCAAACTAGCCTTCAGTTTAGGATAGAAATCATCTCCAGCCATTGGAGAGGCATCAGCCACGATTACACAGCTAGAATACAACCAACGTATGATGACAACTAATACGACTGACCAACAGGAGATGATTTTTATCCCTTAATCTATTATGGTTTGATTTGATAAAGATTCCTTAACCTATATATATATATATATATATATATATATATATATATATATATATATATATATATATATATATATATATATATATATATATATATATATATATAAAATTTAATAATTATCTTATCCCCAAAACCTCAGTAGAACTTGGTTAGAAATTGCAACTTGGTGGGTACTAATTTTAAAGAGGATTATAATCCAAAATTAAAGCGACGTGTCATATAAAGGGTCCCATGATTGAAATAAAAAAATCAAAATTTTCTATCATATAAATCCATACAGAGACGTATGGAATCTGTCTCCCTTACTGGGTGCTTCAAGAAAACATATATTTAAAACAAAAATTACCTGAAAAGGACACCTGAGTTAGAAGTCATCTTCAGATTCCCACATGATTCAAATCTTAGTATCAAAAAAAAAAATAAAAAATAAAAAATAAAAAAACTCAAATCAAGAAGAATTTGTATGAGCTTTTCAAACACATATTCTTGCAGAGATACAGATCATGAAAATGACCAATCAGAAAATCTGAAAGAAAAAATCAGCCTAATCTGTTGGGTCTAGATCTTTTCTTGTCGTTTCGTAGCTTCAGTCGTTCAAGGTTGAGATGTTCCACACGTATACTGATATATCCCAGCTTGTCAAATGGACAACTGATGAATTAGACAACCAGAGATCTAGGATCTTGTTTTCATTCTATTCTTTCCGTGCTTCACTTGTGCTACGAATTACTTATAACCAACCCTAACCTTGTTAGATCTAGGTTCACTCCATCAATATTGATTGACCGACATGACTCGATAATTGACCGACAAGACCCAATCCCGCAATGATTTCAGGGCTATGTGATGGTTTTTTCGATTGAACCCTATTCTCACATAGGAGTAGGACTGCTAAGCTGCACGATTCATGGTTTTAAAACTCGATTTGGAATCGATTTGAGTCGATTCTGATTTATTATACCCAATTCTAAGCACACTGGATTTGACTGAGTTGGCCAAGTCCAGATGAGCCTGGCTGATTAATGCAGTCATGATATGATATCATGTATTCAAAGAGCTTTCAACTTTCAATGCATTCTCGAACGGTTATATTTTAATGGTTATATCTTTAGGATTGTATTGTAACGGTCAGTCTTCTACGTATATTTATATTGGTGTTTTTAGAATTGTAAGTGTACGTACCAATGTGAGTTCCTGTATTGAGTTGAAGTCTTCTAGTGAAGGGTGAATCTCAAACTTAGGTTGGGTGAATCCCTTAAAACCTCGAAAAGAAATGATCATCTCACCATTAGGTTAAATGGTGTTATACTATAATTTTTTTTTTTATATCATTTAGCCAGATTTTTTTAAATATTGCCTAGATTGTTCTATTGGTACCCAGATCACTCCACGTGAAGTTGACAAGGTTGACAAAGCTTGCCCTGAGTTATGGTAGACTTTGGCCCCGTCCATGCGAGGTTATCAAAAGTGGAAATTGGCCAAACATGTCATGAAAATGATAGACTCTAAACATATCTTCTAGTCATTTTGGGAAATTAAAATTCTTATTTTTTACTAGAAAATCATGAACTATCTATCTCAGTACCATCAGACCTCGATAAGAAGAAGAGAAGAGACCAAATTTAATGGGAGCCGACTCGTCTCCTATTGTTCAGTTGTTCTAACCATTTATAAACAGACAGGGGTGGTTGGTATGCATATCGATGTAATCCAACCCGTCTAAAGGATGACTAGACGATTGAATGATAGGGGACGAGCTCCAGCCAATAGGTTTTAATGTGGATGGAGCTACTCCATGATTCCATCACCTATCTACGCTATTAAAAAAAAAAAAAAAAAGAGAGAGAATAGACCAGTAAAATGGATTGAGGCTTTGAGGGTGGTTGATGCGTGTCGAGCGCAATAAAAAATAAATTACTCTACATACAATGAATAGTAATGATAAGTAAAGATCGATCCACAGAGACTAGTTAATCAAATTGTCTACTTACCAAGAAAAAAAGGGATTTTCTTTTACAATTTAATTAACAATAAAATTAAGTAACAAATATTCAATGGAAAATGATGTTGATTCAAGAAAATTTATTCACGGTTGTAAATTGATCACAGACCTCATATATATATATATATATATATATATTATTCTTTATTCAAATATATAACCAAGGATTATCAAGAAGTCAAACAATCCTTACTTTCCCTAATTTCATTAATTTAAGCCCAGCACACAAATTAATTCTTATCAATAAACCAATTGGTATTAAACAATCTTCTTGAATTTACTGATAGCATTACACTCTTGGAAGGAGTTAAAGATGAACAACAATCTAACAAGCGTCAGATTATTTAATTCATTCTATGTTTCGTTTAAGCAAGTATTAAAAATTTGGATTATAATTGTTCTGTTCAATTGTTATTTTTCTTGAATACCATAACAATTAAGGATTATGGATTCAGGTTAATTATAAATCACACAACTCACTCAATTAATAGGCCTCTTAATAAATTGAATCATGGAATCATTTACATGAAGAATCAAGAAACATAAATAATTGAATAGAAAAATAACTAAAATTAAAAACAGAGTCTCACAATTTTTCTAACCGTATTGAATTCCCCTTGAATCGACTAAAGAACTTAGCCAGACATAATAGAAAAGAAAGACAAAAGAAATAAAACTACATTCTTAATAATTATTGGATACTCTATTAAGTAGTATTTACATTGCTTAAATAGCCAGAGTAGAAAAGACTAAAACTGGTATGTCTAGAATTGACAACCTTATTACTTGAAAATAAAAATTAAACAAAATTTTCTTGTCTAGATTAGCTAGAGAATCATTCCATTATTAATCAAATGTCACTCCTAGACCTGCCAATCTTTGTAATATTCTATAGAGGTATATATTCTCTTCAAGATTTCTGATAATCAATCAAATATTTTTAATGGTAAACCTTCTATATGTGGTAATCTTTCTTCTCTGGTTTGAATTCAAATCAGCTTTCTAGATCAGATTTTTGAATAACGTTTGATTTCTAGAATTCTTTCCACATTAAAAACCTACATAAAAGTCAGAAGGTCATTATTGAAAATGTCAGAATTTTTTGATTTTAAACATAAATTATCAATACTTTCCACCAATATCTTATATATAAGGAATCATCACAAATAAGTACCATAAGACATATAATATGTTAAATAGAATAAATATAAGGGGAATAAATATATAAAATTATGAATCCATCAATGGTTCATATCATTAAATTAGACCAATAAACTTTACATGTGACTATTCTAAAGAATCACCTATCCATAAAACTGAAAAAATAAAATAGTTTAGGATTGGCCTGATCTTCGATCGTTAGGTTTGAACTAGACGAGAATGTTGAGAGTTTAGTCCCACATTGACTACCAAATAGACTTCAGTTCCCCTTATACACTTGGGAGTCCATTCATTTATTAATTCAAATTTTTTGGAAGAAAACTTTACATGGTATCAGAGTTGGTTTTCACGTTTCTAGTCTTTACATGTCCGCAGTATGCATTGTCACAAGTGCGGGAGAGTATCAGGAGTTTAGTCTTACATCGACTACTGAATATAGTCTTTAGCCCTCTTATACATCTGGGAATCCATGGGAAAACCCATCTATTACCCCAAAATGAAAATTAAAAAAAAAAATGTCCACCTAATTTTGGGCTCAGTTCCTACGAAAAAAGAAGTCATAATATAAACAATTCCATTGAATCATGAACCATCATTGTCTTTGGGTCCAAGGCCCATGTATTTAAGAATATTTTTTGTTTTTTGTTTTTTTTGTTTTTTTTTTGTGGTGTAATTTCTTAAAAAAATTCAGCAATGAAAGTTGGTTCCAAAGGAGGTATGGAGGCGTATTTAGTACTACATAACCCTTCCAAAGATCAAAATTTTTCTTGAACGTGTTTCAATCAAAGTGTTGCTTCTGGTGAAGAGCTTCAAAAAAGAAACATTAAATGTGATAACTTTTGCAAACATTGTGGTTCTTCATTAGAATCCATAACACATATTATCCTGACATGTTTTTTTACTAGGGTGGTGTGGCTTGGTTCCTCCCTCTCTGTTCATGCTTCTACTGATGATACATGTCCCTTTTTTCATTGATTCAATAGTTAGCAGCAGCTTTATCAACACTAAAAAATCAACAACTAATGCTTTTAGCCTTGCTACCTTGGTTTGTTGGTCTTTATGGAAGTCTCGAAATGATCTTATATTCAATCATTACAATTGATCTCCAATTGATGTTTGCAAGAAAACTGAAATGATTATAAAGAGTTTATGTCTTCAATCCAATCCTATGGAATTTCTGCCAAGGTTATTGTTGATCCTCTCTAGTCGTTGCAGCCTCTCAATATTTCTTGGCACCCCCCTCATCCTGGCATCATCAAAATCAACACTAATGCAAGCTGGATTGACAAATCTTCAAAAGGGGAATTGGGGTTCATTTTGCACAATGCAAAATGACATATATTAAAGGTTGTTTCTTCTTCACCTATTTTTTCAAAGGTTAAAAGTGGATGAAGCGTTAACATTTCGTCAGGCTCTTTTGGAAGCTATAATTGAAGGGTTTGATTTATCAATGTTGAGTCTGATTGTTATAAAGTTGTTAACTTAATATGTCAAAGTGGGAATGAAGGAGAGTTGTCTTTACAGTGAATTATTTTAGACATTCAAGATCAAGCTCAGAGGTTTAGCGAGTATTCATTTGAGTTTATTCCAAAGGGAGCTAATATGTTAGCTCACACCCTTGCTAGGAAAGCCATTACCTACACTAGAGAGGAAATTTGGTATAATTCCATTCATTGGCCTCAAGAGTCTTGTGTTACTGAAGTTTTTGGCTCTTCTGCTTTTGATTTGCAATTGAAGTTTTATTTACCAAAAAAAAAAAAAAATTTGTTCCTATATCTCTAGATTTTATCTAGACTGCAAGCTTTTTTTTTTTTTTTTTGGATCTACTATTTTATATTAAATAATATATTTCTTCTCTCGTGCCAATTGAGAAAGCCATATTTTCTCCCCGGTCCTCAATTTTTTGATGAAAACCCACAAAAAGGGTAAACTTGTTCATCCATTTTGGGGTAAAAAAGTTTGTAGAATGGAAAGGAGATCATCTGAAAAGGAGGACGCCCGAAAACCATGCCTAGGGAAACCCTAAAGCCCATGGGTGACTTTCCATCAATAGGTTTCACGGTTTCTTTCGGAAAAAGATCCTCTCCTATCGTCTAGTTGTGCCAGCCATCTATTGGACGGGTTGAGAAACATCGACACATCTATCCGATTAACGATTGATAGATTGAATAACAAGAGGATCCAGGTCTACTTTCCGCGGCCGAATCAGATTTGTCTAGTGATCTGAATTTTTTTATGAACCTGAGCTAGAGATGAGCCACTGACCTCACCTTTCTAGCTTGCTTGGACAGTTTCAAGGCACCCTGGAAGCAGTTTCTACCTTGATTTCAACCTGAGCAACATTTTGCCTTCGGAATTTAGTCATTTTGCATGAGCTACAATTGGACTATAGTCAGGTCCTGTGGCTGCCTCCACTATGACCGCAGAAATTGGGAAATTTTGTATGAGTTTCTCATGGATATGGGCCACCAAAGGCTTTGACTTGGTTGTAAATTATACACGTAAAAGAAGTTAAAATTATCAACCTAAAAAAAAAAACTTTTATCACTATTTCCAATATCAATGATATATTATTAATTTCAAATCATTTTATATTTAATTATTAAATTTATTTTTATTTTGCATCCAAAATTCATTGGATTTGAAAAGTAAAATAAAATTTATTTCTAAAAAATATAATTATTAAATATAACCTATAAATTTAAATTGTATAATAATCATGTTAGGTAATGATTATAAAAATTTCGTTTATATTAGAAAATTTTATTTTATATATTTTCCATTGTATTCAATGGAGTAGAAAGAAAAATGATAACTAAAAAAGAGTCCAATTTAACCTTGGCCTAGGAATGGATTATTTAAACTTTCACGTTGATATGCGGCAATATTTTTTGTAAGACTAAGGTCAGATAAGGGAAGTTCTCGACGATTAATTGGTAGATAAAGACATATAACCATCAATGTATGAAAAGCATGTTGGGAATTATCCTATATTAGAAAACTTTGGGATCTTGGATGCCTTCGTATGCTGGTTGGTTTTTAAGTTATTGGTTGGATACTTTAACAGGGTGTCCTTGTTACAATGAGAAAAGCTCTATAATTAAAATGGTACTCATAGGAATGCTAAATAGGTCTGCTAATTTTTTACCAATAGGAATGCTAAATTAAAGATAATACCTTAACTAGTGTGCTTTGTTTAATTTTAGGATCAAGCAAGGAGTATAGCAATTAAAATGAAAGAAATAATCCAACATGGAGGGATGGAGAGGGGGAGATTGGAGCATAGCTCAATCCTATGAAAATCTATGATGTACTTATGCAAATATTTTCTTCTAATTTGCTTCTCATTACTTTGATTTTGGCATTTAATAGTATTTTTCAGCATAAAGTGTTATTATCATTATTTTATTATTATTATTATGTTATGGAAATATTTACTTGGGTGAATAAAAAAAAAGTATTAAAGAAGGATCTAAAATAGCTAAGGGCAGAATGAAGATGATTTAGCTAGGGGGGCGTAATGAGGAAAGACATGCATAGCTTAGTGTTTGTTTCAATTATGACTTCGAATAAAACCGATTGGAGGGCAAAGATCCATGTAGCCAACCTAATTTACTTGAGACAAGTCTTTGTTGTTGAAAACATATTGAAGAAAAGAACAGGGTACAATAGAATATTAGACAAAAATGCTTTAACAAAGGGTAGGAACTGTATCAGTTCAATCAAAAACAGATATCCAAGGGATGATACGTTAGAAGCCAAAAGACGGTAAGTAAGAGGAGGATCCCAAGAAGAAGCAAGATGCATGTTCCTTAATATCTGGCTCATAGTACGAGTGAGAAAAAGTTTGTTTCTGATCTCAAATGCGATAGCTTCCCATATTTGTTCAACAGTCTATGTCGAGAAAGTCCATTTTTTTTATTTTTTCTCACCAAATATGATGAATCATAATATAAAGACAAACTTTCCAATGATATTACAAGTTAATTTGCCATTGAAGTTTTTCAAGATCCACTTCCGTTGTCTCTAGAAGAAAAGGATAATTCTATAATGAGGCAAAAACTTTGATAAGGACACCCTTCCAAACAGATCTAGAGTAATGTCAAGAAAAAGAGGAGGTACTCAAGAGTTCAAATAGAGGCAACAATTTAGAATTGATAGAGAATTTTCTTGAGAGGGAACTCCAGAGTATGGAGAAAAAAAGTCAATGCTCTCCCCACTATAAAGGTATATTTAGAATTGATAGAATTTTCTTGAGAGGGAACTCCAGAGTATGGAGAAAAAAAGTCAATGCTCTCCCCACTATAAAGCTATATCTAGAAATATTAGAACTAAATCAGACAGTCTTATGCCAAGGGACTTGGGATTGGATCCTCTCCTGTCAATGGAGGGATTTCAAACATGATTCAGCGTTTAAAGTTCATTCGGTGTGTATACCAATATATTGGTATGTACATCGGATGAACTCTAGCCATTGGTCACGATTGAAAGGACTAGACGACATGAGCATATTTTTTTTCAAAAGACTTCCAGAGTTTATAATTAATCAAATCCCAAAGCAGAGGCAGAGGTAAATTTCATAGAAAAATTAAGGTGCCATTAGACTAAATTACCACTGCCCTTAGTTCCCAGTAGGTAGAAGAGAGATGAGACTAAATCACTGCCTCTATGGAAATATTTTTATTTTTATTTTATTAACTCATATAATTAATTATTTATTCTTCTTATAATTATATTAATCATTGATTTAATATTTGACAAGTCATATGTTTTTATAAATGTGAATAATTTTTTCCCTGAGGTAACATTTTCTTCATTGACTATGGAAGGAAGATGGCCCGGACGGCCCTAAATGTCAAACACTTGATGGATTGGATAACACTTATATTATGGTTTTATACATTCTTTACATCACTGTATTATAATGTGATATTGAGCATCCTTGACAAATGACAGGTCTAAGCTAATGAGATAAGGTCTAAACCTTCTCATGTACCAAATCTCAAGTGTACAACACATGCCCTTACCCATACACTAAATAAGTTACAAAGAATTAATTAGTATTAAGGATGTTAAAAATGAATCAAAACTATTAATTGAAAGTGAATTGAATCATTTAAATCAAAACTTTAAAATCGATTAGTTAACGGTTTGATCTTGGATTAAAAAATAAACTGTTTCATTAAACTGTTCGATTTTGGTTTAAAAAATGAACAGTTTAAACTGGCTGTTTGGAACTGTTAAAATGGATTAAACCTTTACTTTAATCACTTAGCATTGAAAGTCTATTTATAGAAATAAATTTTATTTTGATGTTTTTCACATGGGTTACTTTGAAAATTTATAAGGCCATATTATATGAATAAAATTATTTTTATGTTTTCCCTCTCCTTTCTCCCCTTTTCTTTGTATCTAAATCTCTTCCTCTCCACTTGCCTAAAAAAAACTCTCTTCCTCTCCCTCCCCACTTACCCAAAAAGAAAACTCTCTTCCTCTCTCTCCAGGCAGTGAAACCATTTAAAAACCTAATAGTCGAAACTAATTAATAATCTGTTTTGGTAAGTATTTTGAAATCGTTTAAATAAACGGTTCGATTTTAATTTTACCCCTAATACATCGAACTGGAACCAAACCGCAGTGAAGCCATTTAAAAACCTAATAGTCGAAACCAATTAATAATCTGTTTTGGTAAGTATTTCGAAATCGTTTAAATAAACGGTTCGATTTTAGTTTTACCCCTAATACATCGAACTGGAACCAAACCGGAACCGAATTGTACCATCAAACCAAAATCACACTGTATAACACCCTTAATTACTATGTATGTATAACAAACAAATTGTTTCCCTCAACAACAAGCTGCTTTTTTATGATGGGGATCAGCTATAACGGGGAAGGGGGGGGGGGGTATTTTATTTTTATTAGGGTGCAAATTTGAAAATTCCCTTGATGCTATGGTAAAATTGCTCCATTGTGACCTAGTGGTCACGGGTTTGAATTTGGAAACAACATGTACGCAAAAGTGGGGTTAAGACTGCGTATATAAGCTCTTCCTTAAACCCCACAATGGTGTGAGCCTCGTGCACTGTGTACGCCCTTGGCCTTGCATTGTGTATTCTTGAAATTTTGAGCTTCAAAGGGGTAGTTTGGTAATCTGTCATATGCATGGTTTCAAGTATCGTATCGATATGGGCCGTATCGATCGATACATTTTGGTATCAACACTAGTCGATATGATACATGTCAATTTGTATCTTAAATTTAAAAAAAATAAAATGTATCGAAGTGTATCGATCGTATCGGTTCGATAAGCCTCGATACGTATCGATACACTTTGACATACATAACATGTACTGATACATTTTTTTTTGTAGTTTAAAAAAAAAAAAACAATATGTATCAATCTGTATCGGCCAGTATATTACTCGATACTGGTCGATACAAGTCTTAAAATAGAGTCGGTCATGAAGGAAGAAAAAGAAGAGGAAGAAGAAGAAGAAAGAGGGAGAAGAAGAAAGAGGAGCTGCCACCGCTGCCGGAGCAGTAAAAAAGGCTACAGCCCCTCCCGCTTAATCGAGAAGAAGAAAAAAGAAAGCCAGCAGTAGCAGCCACTTGTTGCCACCAGAGGAGAAGCAAACAATAGAGTAGCAACCACTGCCGCCGTCACAAGAGGAGAAGAAGAGTAGCAGCAGCGATCGTCACTGCCACTAGAGGAGGAGAAGCAGATAGCAGCAGTGGCCACCGCCGCAGCCGCCAGAAGAGGGGAAGAAGAAGGAAAAAAAAGAGAAAGGTACTAATCTATGTGATCTTCGTCCTCAGCAATCGGCTCCAACAATCTCGTCCCAGCAACCCCATTGCTTGCGATCTTCTCCATCAATCTCATCGCCAGCAACCCCATTGCCTGTGATCGTCTCCATTAATCTTGTTCCCAGCAACCCCATTGCCTGCTAATCCCTGTATTGTTTAACAGGAAAAATAAAATCCCTATATCTCTTGGCTATATATATAGTCCATGGGACATGTCCCACGTATCACATTCTATATTAACATAAATTCTATACACCACTTAAAAGTTAAGAAATGATATTAATTTTATAAAGAAAAAAAATGTAATTGAAGGTAAATTAGTGTAAATAAAAATTTTATAATTTTATATACATCCCCATGATTGAAGGTAGTGTATTGAGTCCAACCACTTAATGTCTTATAATTGGACTATAAATTGATTATTTATAGTGTTTTTATGTTTTAAATTAGTGTTTTGTATGTTCCTTGAACATTCCCATATATATCTTGCCCGTATCCTAACATATCCATGCGTATCCACTGTATCTACGGTATGATACGATACGTCTCTTAAAATCACCCGTTCGATACGATACCGATACACGATTCTTTAATCATTGGTCATGCGAAACACTCTTCTCTCACCCGATTCTTGTAGTGACAATGAAAAGTCGTAAAGGATTTTGGGTTTGGAGGAGAAGACAGTCCTCGACCATTATTGATATGAAAAGAGATTCTCTCGAGTCCAACAGTCCCTCAAGTTGTGATCCAACGGCTAGAGTTTACTCTGTGTGCACTAACCAATGTATTGGTTGTTAGGGAAACACAATATTTTTCCATCCTGTATATAAACCAATGGAATATGCAACCACAACAATATGTACAGAAATATAGCAGCGAATATAAATAAAGACAATCAAACCACAAAAGAGAACAATTTTTACGTAGAAAATCCTTCCAAGATGAAAGGAAAAAAAACCACGGGACCTAGTCTAGGTAAATCTCCACTATAGCAATAATGGATATACAATACAATCTTCTCTAGTCATAGCTAGAGGTTTCCAATCTCCAAAAGAAATAATCCATTCTTGGGTAATACAATAACTCACCAAAACAATTGGTGGTAATCCAAGAATACAATAATACTCTCACCTCAATTTCGACGTAATAAATACTGAGAAGAACTGTCACTTTTCTCTCTTCCCTGAATAGGGAGAATGCCATCACGTCGCACGTACGTACAAGGTATAAGAGTTTCTTTAAATCTCTTTTTCCTCTTCTCCAATCACTCACTGTAGTAGAATTAAAGAAGGATTTTCTTCTTATGTTCTTGGTTATGGCTCTCGGATTTTCTAGAAGGAACTTGGGCTTCTTCTCTCCGGTTTTCTCAAAACTCACGAACTTTAAGGATATATTTTTACCACCTTCCCTGAATGCTTTTTATAGAGAGAGCAATAGGAGAGGCGGTTTGCCTCAAGGAAGGAAACCTTCTTAAAAAGAAAACCTTTCCCTAAGGGAAAGGTGGTGGCAGTGGTGGGTCCCTAACGTGAGGAGGAACCCAACAAACTCCCCCTTCGATTCACGAGCGATGATTTATCATACCCAAACCTGCCATGCTTCTACGAAAGTCATGCTTCTCCTTAGTTAATGCTTTTGTCATCATATCTGCACCGTTCTTGTTAGTATGGATCTTCTCAACCTGTAGGTGCTTTTGTTCAAATATATCTTGAATCCAGTGATACCTCACATCAACATGTTTGGTCTTGTAATAGAAACTAGGATTCCTACTTAAGTGAATGACACTCTGACTGTCACAATGGACAATATACTTGTCTTGTGTCAAACTTAGTTCTTGAATGAACCTCTTCATCTACAACATTTTCCTGCAAGCTTCCACTGCAGCAGTATACTCAGTTTTTGTAGTTGACAAAGCGACATATTTCTACAACTTGGACTGCCATGATACTGCTCCCCCTGCAAAAGTAAATAGGTAGCCTGATGTCGATTTCCTTGAGTCGACATCGCTTGCCATATCATCATCTGTGTACCCTTGTAACATAGGTTTATCAATACCAAAACACAAACACACATTGGATGTACCTCTAAGATATCTCATAATCCATTTGATTGTTTCCCAATGCTCTTTGCTAGGATTGGCAAGAAATCTAGTCAATACTCTAATTACATATGCAATATCATGTTTTATACACCCATGGCATATATTAAACTTCCTACAGCTGATGCATAGGGAATTTTCTTCATTTCTATTCTTCCTTGTTCAGTTGAAGGACTCTACTCACTATTCAATCTAAAGTGACCTGCAAGTGAGAAATTAACTGACTTTGCTTTCTCTATATTGAACCTTTCAAGTACTTTCTGTATGTACCTTTCTTGTGATAGTCAAATTTTTTATGCTTTCCTATCACGAGAGATCTGCATGCTTAAGATTTGTTGTGCTGGTCTCAAATCCTTTATGTCAAAGGACTTGCCCAATTCTTGCTTCAACCTGTCAACTTTATTGACATCCTGCCTAACAATCAACATGTCGTCAATATAGAGTAGAAGAATAATGAAATCATCTTTAGAAAATTTCTTAATAAATACACAGTGATCTGCAGTTGTTCTGGTGTATTCATGATCCATCATAAATGAATCGAACTTCTTGTACCATTGTCTTGGAGCTTGTTTCAAACTATACAAGTTCTTCCTTAACCTGCAAACCATGTGTTCTTTACTTTTAACTTTGAAACCTTCTGACTGCTCTATGTAAATCTCTTCCTCCAAATCATTATGAAGAAAAGCTGTCTTGACATCAAGTTGTTAAACTTCTAAATTTATACTTGCAGTTAAATCCAACATAACTCGAATAGATGACATTTTCACAATAAAAAAGAATTTTTTATCAAAATCAATTCATTTTATTTGTCCAAAACCCTTCACAACCAACCTTGCTTTGTACCTTGGTTGTGATTTGTTTTGCTTAGTCTTCAACTTAAATACCCGTTTATTCTTGAGTGTCTTCTTACCCTTAGGTAGCTTTACTAAATCATAAGTATGATTCTTATGTAAAGAATCCATCTCCTCTTACATAGCTTTTAACCACTCAGCTTTGTGCTCATCAATTTGTGTTTCTTCAAAGCAATTTGGTTCACCTACATCTGTCAGCATAATATATTCATTTGGTGGATACCTCATAGATGGTTGTCGTTCCCTGGTAGATCTTTTCAACTAAGACTCCACTGGTGGCTTTAGAGGGGGTTGCTCCCCCTGTTCAACATCACCTATATCATCTATGGGAATACCATCATTACCATTTTGCACATCTCCCCCATCATCATATACTACGGGTAGAGGAACTGGATCAAGATCGATTAAGTCATCAATAAATGACTGATGCTTTTCAATTTTCTCCAAGTCTTTAATTGTTTGATCTTCAAGAAATATCACATCTCTGCTTCTGATAACTTTCTTCTCAATCAGATCCCATAATTTGTATCCAAGTTTTTCATCTGTGTATTCTAAGAAAATACATTGCTTTGATTTTTCATCAAGCTTTGACTGCTCATCTTTTGAAATATATACAAATGCCCTGCAATCAAATATTTTTAAATGACCATATGAAACATCTTTCCCGCTCTACAACCTTTTCAGGAACATTTCCATTCAAGGGAGCTGATGGAGGTAAATTAATCAAATAAACTACAGTACGCATTGCTTCTCCCCAATAATACCGTGCTAGCTTTGCCTGTGAGCACATACACCTGATCCTTTCTATAATAGTGCGATTCATCCTTTCTGCTACACCATTATGCTGTGGGGTCTTGGGAACTGTTTGTTCATGTCGAATATCTTGACTACTGCAATACTTCTCAAATGGACTAATGTACTCACCACCATTGTCAGTACGAATGCATTTGAGAGATTTTCTTGTTTCTCTTTCAACCATAGCATGAAAATTTTTAAACATATCCAAAACTTGATCTTTGGTTTTCAAAGCATATGCTCATATTTTTCTAGAAGCATCATATATGAAAGTAACAAAATAAGAAGCACCATCAAGTATTTTCACTTTCATAGGACCACAAACATCAAAATGTATCAATTCTAAAATGTTTCTTTTTCTATGAGGATAATTCTTCATAAAAGTAACATGATGTTGTTTACCAATAAAACAACGAACACATCGATTCAGATACGTACCTTTCATGTCTAGAAGAAGGTAGCCTTTTGTGAGGATCTGCATCCCTTTCTCGCTCATGTGACTAAGTCGACAATGTCACAAATCTATAGCGGATTCACCCTCTGTTGTATTCACTTCAGTCTTGCACACTTGTACTTTTGTGTCATGCAAAGTATAGTATTTTTTTTTGTCTTGTCACCACTAGAGAATCTTTGGTAAGCTTCCATTGACCATTACCAAAGTGACTATGATAACCTTTTGCATCTAACTTTCCTACAGAAATCAAAAGTCAGACGGAGTTTTGAAACCCGTTTCACATCCTTGAGAGTTAATTTATATACCACATTTGTCTTAACACTCACATCACCTATCTCCATAATTTTTGAAACACCATTGTTTTTTATTCTTATAATACCAAAGTCACCAGTCTTGTAAGAGGTAAGTAATTCTCTGCAAGGGGTAACATGGTATGAAGAACCAGTATCAACAATCCAATTCGAGTTGTGACAAGAAGATATAAGACAATTTCTTCACAACTTGAGATAATAATAGTGTCTCCATCTGAGTTGACGGCAACAGTATATTCTTTTGTCTCTTCTCCATTTCTTTTCTTGGAATCTCTCTTGAGTTTCCTATTCTTTTTTTCATATGCCCTACCTTTTTACAGTAGTAACATGTGACCCCTTGTCTTCATTTGAAATCTCTTTTGACTTCCCACGGTCTTGGGATTTTCTGTACTTGCTTCTTCCCTGATTTTCTGTGACAAATGTCTCTTATTGAGATGAACCCGAAGACTTACCCGAAGACTTTCTTCTAGTTTCTTCATTCAACAGGCTTCCTGTTACTTGACTTATTATGATTTTTTCATCTGGTGCAGAATTGCTAAGAGACACCACTAGTGTCTCCCAACTGTCGGGTAATGAACTGAGTAGTAATAAGACTTGTAACTCGTCATCTAATACAATCTTTATGGAGTATAATTGATTCACAGTACTCTGTACCTCATTTAAATGTTCCGCAACTGAGTGCTATCTCTGTACTTTAGGTTCATAAACTTTCAAATCAGAAAAACTTTATTACCAGCAGTTTTCCTCTCGTACAAACTTTTCAATTTATACCACAGTGACTTTGTCGACATCTCTATGGAGACATGATGAAAAACTATGTCATCCAAACATTGCCAAATAAAGCCAATAGTTTTTCGGTCCAAGGTCTTCCATTCGGCATTAGACAATTTTTCTGATTTTACCGTATCACCCTGTACAGATCCATACAATTCCTCAAAATATAATAAGTCTTCCATCTTGGCTTTCCAAATCATCTAGTTGCTCATATTCAAACTAATCATCAATGTTGGGGTTCCCTCTATTGTTTACACACTGTTATAGAGCCTGACTCCGATACCACTTGTTAAGAAAAACATGAGATTTTTTTCTCCTGTACGCAAACCAATAGAATACGCAACCACAACAATATGCACAGAGATATAGCAGCGAAAATAAATAGAGACAATTAAACCACAAGAGACACAACAATTTTTACATTAAAAATCCTTCCAAAGTGAAAGGGAAAAAACCACGAGACCTAGTCCAGGTAAATCTCTACTATAGTAATAATGGGTACACAATACAATCCCCTCTAGTCATAGCTAGAGGTTTACAATCTCCAAGAGAAATAACCCAATCTTAGGTAATACAATAATTCACCAAAATAATTGGTGGTAATCCAAGAATACAAGAATACTCTCACCTCGATGTCGACGTAATAAATACTGAGAAAAACTGCCATCTTTCTCTCTTCCTTAAACAGGAAAGACGCCGTCACATCGTACGTATGTACAATGTATAAGAGTTTCTTTAAATCTCTCTTTCCTCTTCTCCAATCACTCACTGTAGTAGAATTAAAGAAGAATTTTCTTCTTATGTTCTTGGTTATGGCTCTTGGATTTTCTAGAAAGAACTTGGGCTTCTTCTGTCCGATTTTCTCAAAACTCACGAACTCTGATGATATAGGATCCATATCCTCTCCTCCCAGGGGAGGACGGGGACGCCCTCGTCGGATGGCCGACACGTGGGTTTCGGGTGAATCCGAGCCCCACGTCCAAGCTGCACCCTTTTAGGCTTAGCTTGTCGGCTCAGGTGTCGGCTAGAACGTGGGACTCAAATTCACTCGAGATCCACGTGTTAGCCATCCGACAAGGGCGTCCCCGTCCTCCCAGTCTGGGAGGAGAGGATTTGAATTCAAGGATATATTTTTACTGCCTTTCACTGAATGCTTTTATAGGGAGAGCAATAGGAGAGGTGGTTTGCCTCAAGGAAGAAACTTTCCTAAAAAGAAAACCTTTCCCTAATGGAAAGATGGGGAAAGGGAAAGGTGGTGGTCACGGGGGATCTCTCCACTAACCTGAGGAGGAACCCAATATTGGTATGAGTGCTAAACCGACTACAGCAACTGGATCACAATTTGAGAGCGGATTGGACTGGAATGGAGTCACATCCGATGGATACTGCAGGTTAAGACTGGGTACATAAGTCCCTCCATGATTGACCAAAGCACGAGGTATGTTGCACTGGATTCAAATCGTCTCTTCCCTCAGATTCGGGAGGAGGGATGGCGGTCTGGATGGATGGCCGCCATCTGGCTCTCGGGTGAATCTGAACCATCCATCCCCAGCCGACAAACTGAGCTGACAGGGATGTCGGCTTGGATGGATGGCTTAGATTCACCAGAGAGCCAGGTGGTGGCCATCCATCCAAGCCGCCGCCCCTCCTCCCGAATCTCAGGGAAGAGACGATGTGGATCCGCGCTGCACTAGTGCATTCTTTGAAAACTTGAGCTTCAGAGGGGTAGTTTGGTAATCTTACATACAAAACACTTCTCTCACCCGATTCTCGCAGCGGCAGCGGAAAGTCGTAAAAAGATTTTGGGTTTAGAGGAGAAGACAGTCCTCGACACCACCACTATCGAGACTGCGGGCGTTGAGGTATGGCCGCTCTCTTTGGTCCATATGAAAATTTTCTTTCTTGAAATTGGATCCTGGATCAGCGGTTAAGCTTAAAGATCATGCGTATTGATCAATTCCTATGCTTATGTATACCTCTTTTCTGCGTGTAGAAACTCATTTTCTCATCCGGATTTTGCCTGCTTCCAAGAATTTATTGTTTTTAGATGTAATCTAATGGTACTCATTGATTTCATTAACAGGTGGTTTAGGAAACTCTTTATTTAGATCAGCACTATAAGCAAAGATGATTGCAGGTTTAACTTCCAAGTGTTCAATTGGTACGTTTTATCTAGCATTCCCTTTCATTCTTGAAATGGTTATTTATTGTTAGCAATTATATTATGATTAAGTATCCAATTGTAATATGTATTGCTAGTTGCACCTGTATTGTGGTTACCTGTGTGCAGTTTCCTGTAGTAGATTAGTTTATAATACCTCGCTTTATCATCTTCTGAGAGCTAATACCTTGAATACTTGAAATATGACATAGCTCATCCATTTCATGCCTTTCTTCTTATTTTTTTCCTCCCATTTTACCTTCATTGTCTGGTATGGCTTCTCCTTACTGCAGGATTATCCACTGTTGCACTTTCTATTTTACGCTTGGAGAACTGTGATTGAGTGTGTTTCTTTATTCATATTCTTCAATTTTCATAGTTGAGGGAATTTTCGTACTTATTACTAGGCAATATGGAACTCTTTATAAGTGACAAGATTAATCATTATGGATGAATCTCATGGTTTTCTTAAATTATTAGAGTAAATGTGGGTGCAAGGAAAGAGGTAAACTAGGCTGGAGCTTGAGAGTACTTCATGATGGCATACTGGAGTTTTTTTTGATGAGGATAAAAATCTCTGTTTGAATGTCATTGTGACCCACCAAATGTAACAGCCTAGTGGGAAAAGCATTTACATGTTCTCTTGCAATCTGCTCTCTTTATATTTGAGGTAGTGAAACTTTAAAGCTGTTTAGACCTTGCTTGAAGTTTCTGTATCATATTGAGATTCAACCTCTTGATTTTATCATAACAGAAAAACAAACCTAGATGTCTTCCATAGAATAAAAATATATATTTTGTATGACTATCTTCTCAGTTGATGTATTTTGTAAGCTTTTGGGTATATTGTGGAAAATGTGATTCTGAGGTTCTTTAATGAGAAGAAATCTCCAGAACTCTCTACTATAGCAATAAAATGCAGTCATATGTATATATATAGTTAAAATTACGCCTAGAAAATTAAGCAGCTTTGCAATAGTTGTTCAATCACTACATTTTCAGATTTTAGAGTAAAGGATATGTAAGCCTAGGCATTCAGTTGGGTTCTAGATACAGAAAACCTTTTGGTGTCTAAGCTCAATGCTTATTGTATGCATTTAAACTTTTTTCTTCCACTCTGTATGATGTGATGGCTGGAGACTGATTTTGACTTTTCTGTCTCTGGAGTCTGGACAGGTCTATAATCTTCTTTCCTCTCCCCGGATCTCAAGAATCCTTTGAAAACAGAAATAACCGCCTAGGGGTTGAAAACCTGCCTGGATGCCTTAACAACTATGTTGGAAGGCAGACGTTAATACATTATGAAATTAATTTTATCAAATAGAAATTAGGAAGAGAATAGTCATTAGGAGTAAGGTTGCTCTATTGTAACTTGGTGGTCATGGGTTTGAATATAGAAACAGCCTCTCCGGCGAAGGTGTAAGGTTGTATGCATAAGCCCCTCCCCAAACCCTGTAATGGCGGGAGTCTGATGCACTAAGTACGCCTTTATATAGAAATTAGGAAAATGTTTAAAATGGAAAAGTTGTATACCTCTTTTTCACCCTGAAATTTAACAGCTTAGGTTGGTATTAGACCTCAATATCTGTAGTTGTATCAGTATAACTTGTGAAGTCAGCTTTTAGGCTATTGAAGGAGCTGAACACTGGAATGAAGAAAGAGCTAGGTGATGCTGGTCAGCCAGTGGAACTCTCAATTAGGGCTCAAACCTAGAGAATGAATGAACTGAATGATCTTTTTGAGGTTCCAATGGTCTGTGCTATTCAAAAGGAAGGTGTAAGGTCTTGCATATGGGTAGAGGAAAAAAATTGGGAAAAAAAAAGATAGAAAAGAAGAGAAGAAGCAGGATAGGGCTTGGCAACATCTCAAGATTAAATAAGTTACACCTAGAAGGGGTTGAAATCAGCACACCTTTTAGTAGTGGGTGATTATCCATGCAACAAGAGAATTCTTAATTATTTCATTCATCCCTATCATAGATTGAGATGTTGATGATATATGTGCTGTTACTTGGTACAACTCCAAATTTCACAGGGATATCTACCTATATGGACATTTGAGAATGCGAAATCATTTACCCCTATTTGCATTGTCTTGGGGGAGAAAAGGATACAAGTAGAAGAAGGTGGCAATATATATTATTATATTTGACAGGCAAGAAAATTGGGAAAAGAAAAGTTCCTAATCTTTCTAGGGTGCAATATTGAACTTGTATTTTTGGCTGATTTGCTAGAAACTTTTCTGTTCGGCAGACTCATTTCTTTCATTATTCTTTAACTAAAGTTCGATGTGCACCACATGTAATAACAAGTATGTTTCTAATTTCTTCTAAATTTCTCTGGATAAGAATTATATACTCTATTATTTTGCTTAAAATTGTTAACTTATTGTTGAAATTTTAAAGATATTGAAGTCATGATTCATCAGTATTTTGCTTTTATTCCTTATACATCTTACTATTAATTAATTTTTTTATAAATTTTGGTGAACTATGGAAATCTTGAGAAGTATATTTTCCTTGTTGGTAGTATAGTCATATAATGATAATGTCCCTTGAGATTTAGTTCTTAAATAATGGTGCAAGTCTGATTCACAAGGAGGAAGAAGAAAGCGGTCATGTTTATTAAATGATGAGTTTGGGCTTTTATTGTAGATATCTCTCATGTAGCCATACTATGGCCAAACACCTTAGAAAGTGTTGAAATATGTTGCCCATCTGAATAGCTGAGTATCCCAAAAATATACATCGGAGGTTATGTGGATTTAGCTTTCCAGGAGACCAATGATTGCGAGAATTCATAGTTGTCAAGGCGTCGCCTAGGCAACGCCTAGGTGTCCTAGCGAGTCAGTTAGGGCTAGGCGGTTGGTCGCCTTATTGTATCACGCCTTGTTTTATTTGTTTATTTATTTATTTAATTAATGCCATTTGTAGCATTTTTATTGGATGTATAAAGTACATATATGCACCATAATGCATGGAATCATGCATATGTATGAAAAACAATAAAAATTGATGCGCTAACCTCCTCATTTTTGTATAAATCCTGTTATTAAGATGTGCCCTTATAACACCTTGGGAACGCCTTTTGTACCCCTTGGGTACGGCTTAGGAACGTCTAGACACCCAGGCACCTCTCTAGCGCCTTGCGTTGCCTCGACAACTATGCTAGCATAACACACACAACCAAAGATCTTGGGAGAAATGATGAAAGAGCAGGAACCCATCAGAATATCAATGGGGGCATGGGATGCCAAAATGCGAGTGGGCATACGGTTGATGAGATATGCGGCGCATCTACAGTACGCTCGTTCCTATCCTTGTGACTGGTTCTTCCCCAGTTTAGCCAAGGCAAGCTATGCTAATGACCTCAACTGTACTACCTAGCCAATCATCTTCACCCAATGTTTTCCCCTGTAGGGCATCACAGTTTTCCGGTCAACTCTTTTTTTGGGTTGGGATGCAAAATTCCATTACCTTAACCAAGCCTTGCTTGTCAAATGGGTTTGGAGATTTGTGACGCAACTAGAGCCGGCGTGGGCTAGGCATAGTTGAGCTAAGTCTCTTACGCAGGGGTAGTTCTTCACTTCCATTAGCATTCTTCGTCTCCAATACTGAGATGGAACATGGATGGCAAACATGAGAGTGCGGGCCACCTCTAGGAGATGTGATGCAGTATGGTTCATCTAACAATAGCCTAGTCCATTGGGATAGCATGATTTTCTAGCCGAGCCAATATTGTTCACATGAACAATACCCATGGGTCCTAGATGACCTCCTTATGGTTGTTATCAACTTTATATTACATTTTCGTATTCCAACGCAGCATTAAGTGCCTTCCTTTTTGCCTTTTCAATGTCTTGTTTGTAGTTCCCTATGTTTTGGGAAGAATTTTCAATCTCTTGGGGATTTTCTATGTTCAGGAATTATTATCTATATATGGAGAATTCCAAAAGGGTTTTGGGGTTCTAAAAGTGTCTTCAATGTTTTTGTTGTATTCAAGACTTCCATATCTATATAATGCAAGCATGGTTGCTTTCAAAAACAATCCATTAAATTTTATAGAAAACTCTCTTTGAATATTGTTTTGCTTGTGACTCAAGTGGGCTTAGGTGAGACTCCTATAGTGGGCTCTAGTGTGCCGAAGTTATCTACTATCTTCTATTAGCACCTATTTCTATTTTCTACCAGCCCTCAATCTTGGCTAGTTTGATGGAGGATCCTAGAGTCTGCCAAATAAATCTGAAGTTGTCCCTCAAGATACTCACGACCATTGTCGCTTCTTAAAATCTTGAGGGTGGCATTGAACTGAGTGCAAACCATGTCATGGAAGAGTTGAAAACAGCCAAACACACTTTTATTCTACATCATATATACCCATGTCGTGTGGGAGTAGCAGTCAATGAATGTTACAAACCAACAATGACTAGAAATAGAGGCACGACAAATAGGACCCCATACATCTAAATGAATCAAATGGAAAGGGGAAGCACTTCTTTTATTTAAAGGTACATAACCAGAATGAGCTTGTTTGGCCAAAAAAAAAAAAAAAAAAAAAAAAAAAAAACCTCATCCTCATTACATTTTTTGACTAAATGAGGAAAACTTGAGATAAAGGTTCAAGGGGAGGATGTTAAAATGACAATGCCATTGATGGAGATTTGAGGAAGCCAAGTGTAGTTGATGAACTGGCGGAGGCAACTCTGGGGGAGGAGAATCATCGCCGAGCAAATAAGGATCATCATGCACCTTACCACATCCAATCGTCTTCCTTGTCACTAGATCCTGAAAAATACAATGGGTTGAAAAAATGTGGCTTTACAGTTTAAATCACTAGTAGGGTACTAATGGAAAGTAGGTTTGTAGTAAAGTGAAAGATATGTAAAACAGAAGATAATGTAAGAGAAGGGGAACAACAAATAATACCCTTTTCAAAGAGAAATGAGAGTCTCCCATCAGGTACTGAAACTTTGTCTTTCCTTGAGGATGGAGAATACTGATAAAATTGACTGGAGGATCCAGACATGTGATCAGTGGCACCGAAATGAATGATCTAGGTCTAGAGACTACTGATGCACAATGACCACAAAAAGGAATACTCGAATAGGCAAAATTGGACTTGAAGGGGTAGTGGCAGAAGCAGAAGCAGACGCAGTGGAAGAAGCCTGGAGAAGCCGACGGAAAGCATGTAGTTCGCCAGGAGAGAGACTAGTTTCAAAACTGGTAGTAGGGGCAACTGCCTCAGTGTGGTTGGCTTTGTTCTTATAGTGACCACGACCACGTTTTCTCAATAATAGGATGGAACAAGAAACACTCTGTAAAGCTGGATGACCAAAGTAGGAGACTTAAGCATGGAAGATCGGCAGCTCTCTTTAGAATGTACCATAACATAAGATTGCTCCAAAGTGGGGAAAAGAGATCTACTAAGAATCTGAACACGAATTTAATCATATGAAAAGTTTAATCTAGCTAAAAAATCATAGACCCGGATTTTATCAACATGTTTCTTGTAAGAGGCAATATCGGTGGCGTCCGTAGGCTAGTTTTCAGCATAGTGATCGAGTTTTTGCCATAGACTTCGAAGTTCAGTATAGTACTGAGAAATTGACAACTCCTTTAAAGTGGTATCATGAAGCTTTTTTTTTTATTTTTTTATTTTTTATTTTAATTTTGGTAATTCACAAACTTGAGCATCATTCCCTAATTGTCCATAAGTTTCCTTGGCAACCGTCCAAATCTGAGTTACAAAGTCCAAAATATACCCTCTGGCAATATTTAGTAGCATAGAGTTGAGGAGAAATGACATAACTAAGGAATCATTAGAGATCCATCGATTTTGAGTAGTACCAGCAGTTGGGGCTTCTTAGTCATAACAGTGAGATGACTAGTGAAGCCACGACTAGCAATGGTTAGATAGGTTGATTGAGACCAGATCATGTAATTAGTACCATCGAACTTAATAGACATAGCAGCAAACGGTTGCTACTCATATCGATATGTCCATTAGAACTGAAAGAGGTAGTAGTTACATCCGACATTGTAATAAATCAAACCAATATAGAAGATCGATGCTACAAGGTTTTGTTAAAACTGAGAAAAAATTTGTAGCAATATCAATAGGAGGAAGCGCAAATCACAAATCGCAAACCTATAATTGCTGGGAGATATCGCAAGTCGATTGATCCTTTGAGTTGATGCTGTCAAAGAAGTCAATGAGATAGGTCTGATCAATATCGAATTAGATAGAGTCTCACTGTCAAATAATATCGATATCGCAGGTTGTAGAGAAAGATACTAGAAATCGCAGAGAGCAAATTGCAGAGATCTGGTTTGAATTCTAGGAAGAAACAGATTCTTCCAGTAATCTCGAACTTGGATCCCTAATAGGGGAAGACTCGACCTTCAATAGGAAGGACTAACTCGATTTTCGAACAGAGAAACCAATTCGTACAACAACGGTCAATCTTCAAGAAAACAAATCATGCTTTAATGGAGGAAAAGTAGAGGGCAGCATCTAGATCCATAAGATCACCTCATTAGTGCTGCCCTATTCCAGAAGGAGAGAACCCAGAGTGAAGGGGAGTGGTAAAAAATGATAAAAAAAAAAAAATCTCTAGGTTGTTGCAGAAGAGAGGAGGGATCAAAACGAAAGCTTTGATACCATGTTGAAAGGCTGAGTATGGATTGAATGCTTGGATGATGTATTAGGGATCATCCAGCCTTTATTTATATGTAAAAAAAGGAATTACACAGACTAATATGCCCCCTCATGACCGACTCTACTAATAGAGAGTCAGTTCCATGGTGTTGGACTAAAATGCCCCTTGTGGGCTACATATTTCAGCAGAAAGGATTGCAACTTTGAGCCAATGTAGGACCTATGCCGATTCCCTACTCACTTCTTACTTGTAATAGTGGATGCCTCTAGTTATGTGTGTATTCCCTTTTTTTTTTTGTCTTCCTTTGTTGAGTCCTGAATGTTTAACACTGCTTAGTATTTGCTGAGTTCAACAGAAAAATTTTCCATACTCTTTTTTTTTCAATTATTTGCACAATATTTCTAATTTCTACAGATTTGATTATTGCGTTGAAGAATTTCAATGAAATACTGGAATTTTTATAAGCCTCCTATTAAAAATACATTGAAATTGATTGAGAATGGAAGTTCATGTTTTAAGACTTAAAGGAAATTTTTCCACATGTAAGCTGAAGACTGACATCTAACTGACTTTAAATGAGTGAAAACACAGTGGGTCATTTGATGTTGGATGGCCTTGGCAAGAATTCTCGTGGGTTGCTGGGAACTTCGTATGAAATGATGAGGATGACATGCAACAATTTCTTATCTCAGGTAAGTCAGTATTTTTTTTTTTTATCCTGCTTCCTTTCCTTGACCGCTACAAGTTGCATCTGCAGATATTAAAACATCTTATTTAACTTCATTAAAAGAGTTCATGCACTTGATGAAGGTGAAAGGTTTTATGGACTGCACAGACCATGTAACCTTATATGGCCTGCACACTTAGTTGTGCCACATGGAAAGATGGTGGCAATTCTGAGCGTTGGATACGTGGGGGATGATTTGGATAGGCTATGTGATCAAATTTTAAGTCTCAAATTCAATCATGTAGCCTCTTATGTATGTCCATTTATTCCCCTTGGTGCTCCATGCACCCTATTGGTTATCTCTGATTTTTCACAGCTTTGTTTTATCACTTGGCAAATTCTGTTTGGACAGAAACTGAATATGTGAGCAGGGGAACTTGGGGTCTAACTGTTCACAAAATTTGGGCTCTACCTAAGCTGTGCCACTTGGCAGATATTACCTGCAGATCTCCCAATAATTGAAGTGATCATCAAATAGATTTTTCAAGGGAATGTTCTTGCCTTCTTTTTTGATTTTATGGGTGACTAACAGTTATCAAATTGTTAAGATCATGTGATTGGATCAATATTCTTTGTTAATAGTGTGGTTAAAATGTTTCCTAGGTAGTGAATGTTTTGCTTTGAAATGGACTTTCGATATGGGTCCTTCCATGGCTTGATACCTCCTCAACATGCACTCACACTGTGGCAAAGTCCATGAGAGTCTTTTTATGATCAACTCAACTGGCCTAGAATTTAACAACTGCATCAAGGAAAACTCAGGCAGGAATACTATGAGGTGGCATAGTTGTTGCTGAATGGAATTGTTGGTAGCTCATTGCTTTGTAATTTACTGTTCTTAACTTCAAAATTCATAGAAGATGGAAATGTAATTAATTTTGACCACCCTATTCTTCTAGAAGTTGAATGATCCACCTATCTTAAAACCATGAATCTTGAATGACTGGACAAGGAAGTTGTTTTCTGATGTGCCGCCTCTTTGTTGAATTAGAGCTTCAAGGCTATTATTTGCTTGAAAATCTCAACATATTCAGACACTGACCCGGTCCACACAGCCATTTGTTTTGCCATAGTAGCCATGTCAAAAGGTCTTGTGGCTCACTGATAGCCATAGCTCTTATACCAATTGATGGCTTTCTAGTAGCCTAAAGAACTAGGTTCCATAAACTCATATTAAACTGAATCAGTAATTGAGAAACCAGATTTCAGGAGATCTGCAATAACAGAAGATTAAGGATCTGATCTGGTCAGAAGGCTGGTCGAATCCTCCATTGGGGAAGGAGAATATAATATCAAAATTTGAGACCAATCTGATGGTCTGATTCCAATATACCAAAATTGCTGCTTGCCGTAGGAAATCTCCAACAACAACAATGAAGCCTTGTCCATCTAAAAGGATTTGGCTACATGTATCCGTGCCCTCCAATGAGCTCTATTCGATGTTATACTTGATACAAGCCCTAAGCTATGCATGTTTTCCCTCATCACCTCACCTAAATTTATTTTAGATCTGCCCCTGGCTCTTTTAGTTTCCTTCGATCCAAATCAAATCATTCTTCCATGCTAAAGCATCTAAAGGCTTCTGTTGAACTTGGCCAATGCCACCTCAACCGACTTTCTTGTTACTTATAATGTATCGTTGCTACTCCTAAATCAGATATAATATGATCAATCCTTACCTTATCCTTCTTAGTTTTCTACTCATCCGTGTCAACATCTTCATCTCGAATACTTATGATGCTTCTTAGCCACACAATATTTGCACCATACATCATAGCCGCACGAATGACTGTCCTATAACCTTTAGATTTTAAAGGAATTCGTCTATCACACAATACTCTAGACGCACCTCTCCACTTCGGCCATCCTATTTTAATAGCCATTTTTGAGGTAGGAAATCTCCAATCCAAAAATCGATGTGTAGATTAAGCAGGATTCAGAATAGCTAAGACTGAGTCTTAGATCAAATAAACAGCAACGCATAATCTCAGTTATAATAGCAGGATAGAAATTAGAACTTGAAACAAAATCAGAACAGAATTCAAGAACCCAGAACCTTAGGAGAAAATAAATATTAGCCAAAAGATAAATCAGACTTTGTTCGAGCGGCAGAAACAGTTTGAAGATGGATTCTGCAAAGTTAGATTGAATTCTGATGGCCAGATTCTGATCTATGCAGAATTCCTACTCAAGAATTAAAAAAAGAAAGAAAAAAAACAGAATTCAGTATGAAAACTCAAGTTTTAATATGCCTTTACGTTTTACGGATGTTCCAAACAGAAACTGGAATATAAATAAAAATAGAAAAGGACAAGCACATCAATTGATTAAGGTAAGAAACAAAAACTGAAACAAGTGATGTGCAGAAACCTACATGGATTTTTTTTTCTTGGTTCTTGGATTGGATAAATAAGAAAATAAAAGAACGGAATGATATGACCAAAGTTATTGCCACCAATGGTTTGGATTGGAATCACCACCAGTCAACCTGTTGAATCAACACAGCAGGGTTGATACTGGATCACCATAGCATTGAGTCAGATCTCAATCACCACAAAGCCAAAGGCAAAAGCCAAGTTTGTTCACCTATTTCCGTATACCTTATATATATATATATATATATATATATATATATATATAAGGACGTCCCAGTGCACTAAGCTCCCGTTACTGCAGGGTCTGGTGAGGGCGGAATATACGTAGCCTTAACCCCACAATGCAGAGAGACTGTTTCTATGTTTCGAACCCGTGACCAGCAAGTTGCAATATGACAGCCTTACCGTCAGCGGGGTGAGTGTGTGTGTGTACCCTGCAGTGCTAGTTTATATGACTTGCACTCCTAATTAGTCTATTAGTTTGTTTTATTAGTTTCCTTTGCCAGTTAGGCTTGTTAGTTTTCTTTTCCTATATTAATTAGTCTGCTAGTTTGCTTTATTAGTTTCCTTTGCCAATTAGGTTTGTTAGTTTCCTTTTCCTATTTTAAGTTCTTTAGTTTGTGACTAAGACTTTGACTTGTAGAGTCTTAGATTCTATCTAATAGTTGTTTTCTATTTTCTATAAATACAAGCTATAAGGAGAAGAGCACACATATACTCTCTTTTTCCTTAAAACATCGATTCTCTCCATATTCTCTTATTTTTCTATTTTGTTACATGGTTTCAGAGCGGGTGCCGTTTTGAGAGTCGTTTAAAGGTCTCCATTCTAGTGTGCAACCACCAATGCTGCTGATTCTGTTAGCATTGATTCTGCTAGTGTTTTATTTCTGATTTTAATTGCTGAGTTCAATTCCTGCTTCTGTTTCACTGCTTACTCCATCTGCTTGTATTTTTCACTGCTATCTCCATTAATGGCTGCTTGCGTTGATGATCTGGTTACTGTGTATCCTGCCATCCTGCTTCAATTCCTGTAATTGGTTATTGTTGCCATGGAATGAGGTTAAGTTTCTGCTAATATATTTAGATCTAGTTTAACTAATCTGCAATCTGGTTTCTGCTATTACAATCGAATCTGGTTTCTAGTTTCTGGGGTACTGCAATTGAATCTGGTTTCTGATTTCTGGTTTTTTTGGTTTTGGGTTTCCTAGCACCACAAGGATCACCTCCTAGCTGGACATCTAGCCATTGGATTGAGTTCAATTTTTGATATGTTATCATCCTATCTGTTCATAAAACTGTGGCAAGTTCTGGTTGGCCATTGCTACATCAGATTTTACCATTTAAATTGCTGCTGAAAATCCACTTGCATCACTATCCTATTCCTAGTCACACTAGGACTTCTCTTATCTCTCATATCCACCATCGGATCGTACATAAATTTTGAACATAAATTTTGATGACTTATTTTTGTTGTCATTAATTACTTGCTTGCAATTTTTTTGTCCACATCTGTTGACTGGATCTTTGATTTTTTAATTAATGTCAAAAATCCACTTACCTTGTTACCCTATTCCTAGTCCCACTAGGACTTCATCATATTTCTTAATCCGACCATTGGATGATTTTGAAATTTGGATGTCCTATTATTGATGTGTCCCACCGTAATTTGTCCACGTAGTTATCCTACTCATTGAAGAGAGCTTAACTTGCTACTACCATGCTCGTGTTAGAGCTGCCATTTTGCTGCTCCTGCTACTGCTGATGCTACTACTATTTGGTTTACAGTGACCTATACTGTGTTGCTGCTACTACTACTTGGTTCACAGTAACCTATATTGTTCTGCTACTACTACTTGGTTCACAGTGACTTATAGTGTGCTGCTACTACTATTACTACTTGGTTTTTAGTGACCTATACTATGCTGTTATTACTACTGTTACTACTGCTACTACTACTACTACTTCTACTACTACTACTACTACTATTACTGGTGCCACTACTATTGCTATTGTTACTGCTATTATTGGTGCCACTACTACTGGTGCTACTACTGCTACTATTGCTGTTGTTGCCACAACTACTGCTACTGCTACTGCTACTACTACTACTGCTGCTCTTGCTGTTACATTGTTTCAAGATGAAGCTCTCACATTCCCCTATGCTCCAGCTTAAGGGGGTTAGGGGTGTTAGAGTAATAGAATTGTAAATGTACACTGCTTTGATTTAGTTAAAGTAGGTAGTGCTAGTTTTTTAGGACTTGGACTTCTATTCGTATATAGAGTCTTAATTAGTTTATTAGTTTGCTTTATTAGTTTCCTTTACCAATTAGGCTTGTTAGTTTCCTTTTCCTATTTTGAGTTTACTTTGTCTTTAGTTTGTGACTAGGACTCTGACTTGTAGAGTCCTAGATCTTATTTAATAGTTGTTTTCTATTTTCTATAAATACAAGCTACAAGGAGGAGCGCGCGCGCACACACACACACACACACACACACACACACACACACACACACACACACTCTTGGTCGCTTAGGTGGTCGCTTAGGCGCCTCGTCAGGCCTCCAACGCCTTGGTTTGCCTTGACACCTTGACAACTATGCTAGGTACTTAATCGACGAATAAAATACTTAAAACAACTCCTATCCTAACTAGGAGTCAAACTTAAATTAGCTAATCGAGTAAATCCTGTATTCCTAACTCCTACCCGTATTTAGGCTATTAAAGTGGCCCATTACACTTTGGACCAAATACCCAACATGTATAAAATCCACCCAAGACCTATTTCCAATAAAAGAAGTCCAATTTTGTGTCTTTTCTGTAACACCTTGTTCATCAGGCCAATCCTGGGCTGATTATTCTGCAGGTAATTGTAGCTCCTGCTCTTTCCTGTCCTTACCTAGCATTATTATTCTTGAAATGACTTGCTGACTTCAGGGAAAGGCTACATGGAAGATGGGGCCTTTGTTGCTATCAGCTATTTGGTTTTTGAAGGTGAGGTGGATGCAGTAATGAGGAATCAATATGTATGGGTCTTTCTCCACCCCTCATTCGACTGCTCTTTGAATGTCATTATATCTGAACTTTGGATTTTTTTTAGACCTTATAGGAAACTTGAAGTACACCTTGGCAAACTTTGTGGCCATGTTTGTCCATTGTTTAATATCTTTCTTTTCTTAGAGAGTCGGATTTCGTTCTCGAACTGTGGCTAGATTTTTTAAACCATCAACTGCCCTGGTTCACTGGTCCTTGTCATTTTGAAAGGTGTTAGATCCATCAATAGATCGTTAACCTGGTACAAGGACTATTTGGGCTATCAACAGCTGTCAAAGTCCTGGTTTAAAAACATTGATATGGATTTCTTAACTATTTACAGTTTTTGTAATCAAAATCCAAAATCATTGCGAGTAGAAACAAAAATATTATCTGAGGTATAGCTCATTTGCAGAATGTTCATCCTAATTTCATTATGATTGAATAATTGTAATTATCCATCTTGTTTATTCTTATCTCAACAGATTGATATACTTGACAGTCTTTGAGAGTTGAATTTTGTATCTGTAACATTCTCATTCCTTAGGTATGTTCAGTAATGACTTATGAGTGACCAAGCTAAAGTGTTCTTTGCATTTTTTGCAGCAGCATAGAACGTTCATACAGATGAGGACCAACCTGAAAGTTGTGGATAATTCAGGGGCAAAGCGAGTGATGTGCATACAAGCTCTGAAGGGGAAGAAAGGTGCAAGGTTGGGAGACACAATAATAGCATCAGTAAAGGAAGCCCAACCTCGGGGCAAAGTAAAGAAAGGAGATGTTGTATATGGTGTAGTTGTGCGTGCTGCTATGCAGAGGGGCCGCTGTGATGGGAGTGAGATCAAGTTTGATGACAATGCAGTTGTTCTTGTTAACAAGCAAGGAGAGCCAATTGGAACTCGGGTATTTGGGCCTGTCCCGCATGAGTTGAGGAAGAAAAAGCATGTTAAAATTCTCACTTTAGCAGAGCATATTGCTTGAGGTATCATTTTGTCTTTCCTAATCTTTTCCTTCCTTCTCTTTTTCTTTGGGGATGGGATGGAGGGGTGGTTACCTGAGTTGGGTTTTAGGTGTGCTTAGTGTTGTATTGCGAAAGAACAATATGACTCCATGGTTGATTGGACTCTCCTGTAAGCTGCATATATATATATATATATATATATATATATATATATATATATATATATATATATTTTTTTTTTTTTTTTTTTTTTTTTGGGGGAAGTAAATCAATCTTTGTTTGGATTTAATCTTCTTTCCCCGCTCTCCTTCTATTCTTTGCATGGAATGATCAATCTAGGCCATCTAAAATTAAAATAGGAGGCGGTGGATATAATATTTACATGGGAAAAAGTTTCCCTTGCTGCCAATGTACCCTACACCATCTTACATGGATTTCTTTATTATCCCTCTCTCTAGTCTCTCCTTCCCTGACCTTGTGGATGATACCATTCCGGCATTCCCCTCTCTGCCATTAGGATGGTGTGGGAGATTCCCCCACACTGGTGGTGTGGGGAACCCTCTCCCTATTACATTTACACAATCATGACAATCCACTTCACTTTCAAGACACGTACACGCTTCACTTTCTCGCTGTCTATCAAGCCGCTGGAGGATGGGCAAGGTAACAACATATGGACTAAGGTTTTGGAAGGCTTCAGATACATTATATGCAGCCCAACTGGAATTTCTCTTCTACAATTTGCCAAGTGTTTTTTTTTATGGGAAAAGGGTGGTGTACTTTCCAGTTTCGTCCCACAATGAATTCCATTCTCTCTCCTCATGAATTACCCCCCTGCCCCCTGTGTTTGAACCGATAAATGCTCCCTTCTTTTCCCCATTTGTTAGGCGTGTATGATGCTAATATGTCCGCTGCTGTTTCAAAGCGTCCTTATTTCATTTTTGCGTATTCTCTCTGTTAAACAGACTCAATGCACTTCCTTTTTCTTGGTTGGGAAGGAGGTTGTATTTCATGAGGTGACAAGTGGAGGTAAATTTGATGTTTCTAGGTCGACCTTGAAATTATATAGTGTTGTGGATGTGGTATTTTGTTAGTATAGAAAAGATATTCCTAAGAACACCAAACTTTGGTGGTATTGCCTAGAATCCCAGTATGTACAAGAAGAAAAAGACAACATGTATTACTGATCTCTAACTATAAATTAGTTTCAGTCATTGAAACCCCAAGAAGCAATTTCCAGGAGTTTGTAAACAAATCATTAGAAAGATTTACTATGACACTCCTGATACAAATTCTTACTTTGGAAATCATCTGAGTTCTTTCTCCAGAACCTAATCTGTAGAGCTCTTTGGTCCAGCATCTTCTCAACTTCCTCTATTGGTAGTCCCTTGGTCTCCGGCATACAAATCAGGACAAAGAACAAGGCAACTACAGAGACTACCCCAAAGATGAGAAAAGTTGACGAGGTCCCAATTGCCTGTGTTAAGGAGAGGAAGGACTGAGCTGCAATCAAGGCTCGAGATCCAGTTAGCAGTGGCAGATATACCCCCCGCAGACACCTTGGAACCTTAAGGGGTAGATCTCAGAGTTCACAATCCTAGGAACAGTCCCCATCCCAGGGAAGAAGAATACGATGTAAAGGGCTAATCCTATTAAAGCAATCCATCCATATCTGCTAGGACAACCCCTTGTGTACCATAGCCTATGTTCCCCTTGGCACATATCCTTTACTGTTGAATTTGAGATCAAACATGCCCGTGTATAACTGCTAAATTAAAAAAGTAAGAAGGTAGGAAGAAAAAATGTGACCTAGTTGAAGAATCATCAGTTTTTTTTGTTGAAAATCCTAAGAACCCAATTCAGCTTACCTTGTTGGTTGGAGATGCACAGAAGCCACAAGATGGAGAAGAGGCCTTCAAACACTTCATGCAATCCCAAGCTGCAGATGTCGTTGACTGGTAATCCAGGCAGGTTAAGCCAGAAAAGTGGGCTGTCTCCTGCCTGCTAACCTGCGGCGACTGTGCTGTGGTTTCATGGGAAGTAGCTGAAAGAAGCGCTAGCGAGATAACAACACCTGTTAGACTGATGATCAGAAGTTCCTTCCTTCCTGTCCTATCTACAAAGTAAATGTTCACAATGGAGCCTAAGGCATTGAGGTCTGCTGTGATGAGGGATAGTAGGAGAGCTGTTCGGTTGGATGCAAAACCAGCCAACTGAACAATGGTTGGGCTGTTATACGTTACTGTGTTAATGCCCACAAATTGCTGGAAGATCTGTAGTCCTACACCTGCTACAAGTCCTCTTCTTACTGTCCTGGTTTTCAGTATCTTGGTGAAATTGATCTTATCAGATGATCCTTCTTCTTCCCTTCCCAGTGTAATTTAAAAACACAAGCAGCAAAGCTTGTTTTGTTAATCATTTGTGGATGTTTGAAACTCAAACTTCAACTTATCTAGATCAGGAATAAGAAAAACCCGGAGGATACTCCTGGTGATCATTATGACAGTATAAAAATTGACTGAAAATGGTCTCATATGAAGAACAGAGTATGAACCTTTCTATAAAGCCAGCGTGGTGACTCTGGAAGAGTCCACATCAATACAAATTGAAGCAGAGTGGTAAGGCTAGCCAGCAGCTCCAAGCATCCACTTCCATGTTCCAGGAGCATGAAAGATCAAGTCTGATGTGTTAGTTAAGTTGTATAACACCAAACCAACACAGCAAAAAAGAGCAGATTACTATTATTACTGTAAGAGGTTGTTGCTTAATTACCTTGGGGAATGCTAGGTTGATCAGGTAAGGCAGAAACTGGCCTCCTGTTACTAGGAAACCATTGGTGCTGACCAAGGCACCTCAGACTTTGGCAGGAGAAGCTTCAGATATGTATAGTTGAGTTGTCATTGATGCCATACCAACACCGAGATCCACAAATACACAACCAACAATCAGTAGAGTTGGGTTGGGTGCAGAGGCCATAATAATAGCTCCTACATAGAAGAGAGTCTGCAACCAGGATTGACATCCTCTGGCCAAGTCAATCGTTCATCCATCTACCAATTGCAGCACCAATTATCGCACCAGCGACTGCCATACATACAATGCCTTCCTATATACATGGACATGGTATAGTCATGCATTGTCAACAGATGTTTTTGTTGAAACAGAAGGATAAGGAATTTACATTCTTGAGATAGAGATCTCATCTTCTCTCTATTAAGAGAAGCTAATTGAGAAGTGTACTTCCCTAACAGTGAAGGGAAGAACTCTGAAGGCTTTCAGATCTATGAATTCATAATCTCTGTGCATTCAACTTGGTTAATGAAGCCATTTTGATAATCATTATGATGAGTATTATGGGTATTAGAGAGCCATAAAAAAGGAACAAGATGAGAGATTCCCAAGGTCATGTTAAAGGTGAATGGAATTCAGAAAGGAAGAATTGAGTGAACCTTGTGAAATGTTATGAAGTTGAGGAATTTGGGATAGTATGGTCACTTCAAATAACTGTAAAATATTTCAATTTTCAAGAGTAGAACTTTGAAACTGTGAGAAATAACTTTTTTTTTCCTTCCTCTTTTCAAATTTCAAAGCAACAAAAATATCTAAGATAGAATCACACTTTATCACCTGCAGAACAGTCTGCCTATCAACAGCTTTGAAGTCATCTCTAATATAAAGAAGAGCACCAGAAATGACTCCTGAACACCCCAACATCAAGAAAGAAAAATCAGTTAACAGAGAAAAAAAGAAAGGTGTATTTTTCTCTTGAGCTTCAGATCTAAAACTAGAGAAGCAGGTCTCCAGAAGGTGTAAGGAAGATGAAAAACAGTGCATAACTGACAAGAATCAAGCTGAAAAAAAGCAGAAAGAAATCTTCAAATTTTCTTTTTTTCTTCCCAAATGTCTATGTTACTCGAAAACAACAATCATGTGTTATTGATAACTTCAGGTTAAAATCATCAGTTAAGACTAAAGAACTACAGGAAATCAGACAACAAAAACTAAGACTCAGGGATGAAAAAGAACAGATACCAATATCATAACCAAAGAGCAAACCACCGACCCCTGCAGATAAAGCAATCTGAAGAACAAATGGGTTCCTCCATGCCAGTGAAACATTCTGTCAAAGCTGAAACATCGGTTCCTGGATTTATTCCTCCTTCCATGTCTCATGCACATACACAAATCACACTATCCTTAGCCGAAACAACTACATTCACTTCAAATCAGAACAGTTTGGAAAAGGACAAGTAAGGGCTTACTATTATAGAGGCATGGAGAAAGAAACTTTAGTACCAAGAGAGAGAGAGATAGGTAGTGTTATTTAATAGATTCCGGAGTAGTCAACAGTCAGCAGGATTCAGTTTCTTTTTTTATTTATAATTATTTTTGGATTAATAAATGAATCCTGCACTTGTTTTACCTTTCTAGCAATTGTTTTTTCTCATAATCTTCTTTTTTTTTTTTTTTTTTTTTTTTTTTTGGTATAAGAAATTTTTCTCATAATCAAAATCTAACATTTGTTTCAATAAAAAAAAAAAAACCTGTAATAACATTGTTCAAAAGCCCCTTAATCAAGGTTTTAGTTTCAAGTATGGGCCACAATAACAGCATTGCCGAATACCGATCTGGATCAAATATGGCTTCAATGATGTGTTGAAGAATTGGCCAATCCAAATCCAATACCCTAAAATAAGCCCTTAATACATAAATTCTATCCAATTGTGAGAATAGGTTTTAATTCTAATCCAGACTGGTGAAATGGACAGGTTGGGGGGATCATATACAGAAGGGCAGGAATATGGTATGTTCTTGACATTACTCTTAGCTCATAATGGTGAATATGAGTGGTGGGTAAATTCATATTTTACCAAAAACAGCAAACATGGTTATGTGTAGTATTCATTCACAATTATCATCAATATTTTGTGTGGGTCCCACATGGGTTTTTATTTTTGAGGTTTGTTTAAAAAGATTACATGCTGGGCCTGGAAGACTGAACTGAAGAATTTGAAAGTAAATGAGAATCTCTCTCCTTGACTACATCGCTTAATAAGACCTCAAAAAAAAAAAAAAAAAAAAAAAAAAAGGGAAACGTATTCAGACGCCTCCTTGACAATTGGTTTACTATACAAAACTACCTTCTCTTGACAAAAGGTACACGGACTATCCCTGCAACAATATTTTATAACAATATAGTCCACACCTAGTGTAAAAACTGATGAAATTTTTTAAAACAATACTACCCTCATTCGATGTAAAATTATATAAATATACTATTGTCTATCTCTGAAACGAGACCTAGTTGCAGAACTTGCAGAGGTCTCGTTCCAAAGATAGACGTTTGTATATTTATGTAATTTTACATCGAATAAGGGTAGTATTGTCTTAAATTTTTTTTTTGGAATTTCTCCTGTCAGTTTTTAACACCCAGTCTAGACTATATTTGTTATAGAACATTGTTTTAGGGGTAGTGACCGATAGTTCATGTAATTTTTGTCAAGAGAGGATAGTTATGTGTAATAAATCAATTGTCTAGGAGGTGTCTGAGTAAATCTCCCCTCCCCCCACCCAAAAAAAAAAAAAACCTGTGGCAAATATGAATTTTTGGGATGAAAAGAAGGAAACCACCCCATAAGAAAGATAACGTAAGATGTGTGAATGCCAAATGTCCAAACGCTATTGTTGTGACTGTTCATCATATTGTTAGGATTTCAAATATTTTCTTTGGACCCACCATTTTTCTTGTAATACTAAAAATATCCTTGTATATTGTGGTTTTCATGATAATCCAATGAATATACATTAAAAGGAATCAGAATGTTAGCACCGGCCGGTATCACATACTCGGTCCCAATTAGAGGAATCTAAGTTCTGAAAATTTTAAGGTAAAATGTTTGTGTGCATGTACATGAGCACCGTCTATATTTAAATATCTCTCTTTAATACTTACTTGGAGTTTCTTTTAAACATGATACCTATTTAATTTTGTGTTTTGTCATTCCTACAAGTTTTTTCACAAACTTTTTGATAGTGATATCATTAAATCATGGTGCATGAGAAATGACAAGAATTACTCTTCTTAAAAAAAAACACAAATGTATACAAAAATGGTAAAAAGTTCTAAATTATTTGAAAGTATCCAAAGGTTTGGATACCCGTCGTCATCCAAAAAAATAAAATAAAAAATGAAAGTCTAAATAAGAAAACCCCATACCTTAAAACCTTTCCATAAAATAAACAAATGATTGAAGGGAATCTCCTTATTCCCTTGGATGGTTGGATAGGCTCATGGAATAGAGGGAGGAGGGTAATTGAAAGATTTGGTTAATAAGAGAAAGGGTAAATTATATCTAGGGTATCTTAGGTTTAAGAAACTACACAACAAAATATTTAATGTTTCATAAATTATGTTTAGAGTACGTAAATCAGAAAAAGGTTACCAGAGTGAGAAAAACAATTTCAATTTTGCCCAACCCTCCCTCCTCTCTACCCTAAGTGCTTTATATTGATTGCTTTCATACATTAATTGAAAGTTTCTTTATTCTATCTTCGAATAAGATCTAGAAGGAGCAATGTTGTAAATTTAATTCATTCTGAATTTTATTACTATTTGTTTGTTTGGGGAGGGAGGTTGGGCCCACTCTGGATAGCCTTTTCTGATTTAGATACCCCTAACATAATTTATGAAACGTTAAGTACTTTTGGTGTAGTTTCTTGAGTGTAATTTACTTTTGGTATAATGAGATCCCAACTATGGGTGGGCATCAGAGTTGGTGGATAAAACCTTTTTCCATTGAAAAATATATAATAAAGAGGAAAAATTTTAAGGAAAAAGATTCATGTTCGACAATGTGTACCTATGCGCAGAATAGGAGAGATGAAATGACCACTCTGCTCTCTTAGTTGGATGCTTGTATGTGCACTTCCATTGGTCCCCTTGCTGGTGCAGGAGCCATAGAGTCAGACAGAAAACCTTTCCCAAATATAGTTAGAGAATAAATAGCATGCAGGCCAAGCTAAATAGAGTTGTGGGAAGTTTAATGTGGTTCATTTGGAACATGGTTTCAAAGTTTAGATCGGAATCAGCCGAATTGGACGATTTAAATCGTAATCAATCGGTCTCGATCTCGAGTTTTATTGATTCTGGACATAGGTTATTGGATCAAGTGGTCCGATCTAATCTGATCCGGTTGGGTCAGTTTTTTTTTTTTTTTTTTCACCTTGAGTCTATCCACTTTTTGTGGATCAGCTGGAGTCCTCATTCCATCTGACTCGAAACAGAATCGGATCGAATTTTACTATGGTCCTTAAACCCTAATTTGGAAGGGATGATGGAATCATAAAGTTTTTAATGAGGTTGATTAAGCTTCATCCTTCTTGTGGTTGTTAGTTAAAACTAAGGTGTCAAAAATGAAATCGAATCGTGTATCGAAATTGAACCAAACCATTTAAACTCAAACAGTGAAACTGATTATTAAACAGTTCGATTTTGGTTTAAAAAATAAAACCGTTTAGTTAAACGGTTCAATTCTGATTTCAAAAATGAAACCGTTGAAACCGACTATTTGGAACCATTAATACCGATTAAAGCTTTACTTTAATACCTTAGTGTTAAATGTCTATATTTGTAGAAATAATTTTTTTAATGGTTTCCACATGGCTTACTTCTAATAAGTCCACTCCCGTATATGGTTAAAATTATTTTAATTTCCTTAGCTTTCCCTCTCCTTTGTTTTCAACTCTCTTTCTCTCCCTACCGGCAATGAAACTGTTTAAAACCGAAAAACCAAAAAATCGAAACCGATCAATAATCGATTTTGGTAAGCATTTTGAAATCGTTTAATAAATGGTTTGGCTTTGGTTTTACCCATTACACACCGAACCGCACTATTAAACTGAAACAACATCATTTAACACCCTTAGTTAAAACGCGTATTATATGCATTTAGTATCAAACAAAAAGATGCATCGACGAAGATCCTCATAAAAAATCTTAGAGTTTTTGCTTAATGTTGCTGCACAGATTTGGATGGACTTTGGCCCGCCAGAATCTACACACAAGGAAGCAGACATGGCAAAGTGAGGGGTCGGGTTGGATAACCCTTAGACCACTCTGTTGCTAAAGTCAGTCCGATAGACAAACAATATGGAACAATCACAAAGTGTGAAAGTTTCTTTGATTAGGTGGGGACAGACAATCGTCTCAATAAATTGACATAGTGGGTTTATGGATTGAAAAGAGAGTTCTTTATCTTCGCTGATGATTGTTCTTGTAAGTGTGGAGTGGTTGGCTCATATATGGCAAGAATCACCATCTATGGTAGGAGGTTGGCTTAGAAGATGGGACCATCGTCCCGCGTGGGAGGCCAATTGGGTTTCCTTATACATCCATTGATCGGGGTCATCAGATCTTGGGCTTCCATATCAAGTTGTTGATCCTGGCTGTTGGACCTCAGATGAGGATATAAACTTTTCTTCTGGGGGCCAAACCATTTCTTATGGGAGAGCTCCCATGGATTAGGTTGCCTTATATGTAACCTTCCAGTGGGGAGGACTGTGCTTGATCTTATCCTGATAGCTCACGTGAGTTGTTAGCTCGGCATAGATCACAGAGTAATTATACAGCCGTTCTGTCTTGCCTTTTATGTCTCCGCCCTTGGCGGACTTGGATAAGTAGAATCCATTCGCAGAGGTCAGTTCCCTCCTGACCTCTGGAGGTCGATTGATCACCGAGCTCGGGCTCGTTGTTTCTTTGGACACGTGCCATACTCCTAGAGGCAGATCCTCTGGGCACATGTCCCTTCGTTATTGGTGGGCGTGTAACTCCCATAACACTTACTATGCCACTACAAGAATGTGGGCCAACAGAGGCATTTTGGTAGAGGGATATAGCAACGTTTTCAATGATTCATAGCTATTGACACTATCTAACACGGCGTTTCCAAAGAAACGCAGCAGCAGATATATTCTAACATGACTTTTCATAGTAAACGCAGCCTTTGACCTTGTCTAATACAACATTTCTTGCCAAATGCAGCCATTAATCTTGGCTAATATGGTGTTTTAAACCAAAAGCAGCCATTGATGTTGTTGAATATGGCATTTCTTGAGAAGCAAAGCTATTGATGTAGCCTAATATGGCGTTTTCTAGTAAATGAGGTTATTGATTTATTCTACTACGGCGTTTCTGGCAAAACAAATGTATTTTTTGGTCTAATACGGCGTTTTACAGGAAACGCTGGTAAGGGTCCAATTTATTTTAAACAGACATCCCAAAACACCGCTATATATAAGTGGTACATTGTAGCATGTCCCAATGAAACACAGTTTTTTGATATGTTGTAATGCGGCGATTGTAATTAAATGCTGGGATTGATCTTGTACAGAGCGTATAGAAATCCTCTCCTGCCTGAGTTTGGGCAGGAGAGTTGGCAGCCCAGATGGATGGCCGCCACCTGGCTCTCGGGTGAATCCAAGCCCTCCATCCGAGCCGACACCCCAACAGACAAGCTGAGCCGACAAGGGTGTCGGCTCGGATGGAGGGTTCGGATTCACCCGAGAGCCAGGTGGCGGCCATCCAACCTGGCCGCCAACTCTCCTGCCCAAACTCAAGCGGGAGAGGATGTGGATCCGTACAGAGCGGCATTTATGAACAATCACCGGCATAGGTGGTATACATTGCGGTGATGATTGGGTCACGCCGTTATAGGGTTTACATTTAACAAAACCCTTTTTCCCTCTATTTTCACATGATTACACAAAACCCCTTTCCCTTGTATTTTTAGTTCCCACCCTGCTATTCCCCATACGTCCTCAATCTCTTCCTTCTTATTGTTTTTGAGGAGCGTTGTTTGACGATCTCTGAGGAGAGGTTCTCGTGCTGCAGAAATCATAACGATGGCCCTAGGAGAGATTCCCTGTTAGGTTCGCGTGCTGTAGAAATCAGAGCCGCACCTCTCTCTCTAACTCTCTTCTTAAATCTCACCCGAACTAGAAGAGGCAAAAGAAAATCCTAGAGCGGAGTCACAGAATAGCATTTTGCCGCTTTGGTTTCCTGGTTTACTTTATTTTTGAGGTACTCTCCAAGCCTTTCCCCTCTCTCTCTACCATAAATGGGTTAGGGTCTGTCATCCTTAAACCATTTTCGATTTGGGAGAAGTTCAACTTGAGGTAGGCTAGGCTTATCTTATTTGAGGTAATGTTTTGACAGTGCTTTAGTTATCTGTTTTTGAGCTTGGGTTTCAATTTTAAATACTTATCGAGTGAAAATTCCATTGTTGGACAATTAAGAATATAGGATTGTTTGATCAGTGTGCTACTTGTGATATGAAATCTTGCGGATTGCCTAATTGTTTGGTGTTCTTAATCTATGGTTACAATCAGTTTCTTTCCTGTTTTATTGGCTACCAATCATTCTTAGTTAAGTGGAAGGGACATCCAAAACATGATAGTAGCTGAATCCATGAAGATGATTTCAAAAGGACTGATCCAAACCTTTATAAACGTTATATGTCCTTTCATTTGTCAGAGACGAATGTTTCTAAGCGAGGAGGAGCTAATGCGGTATACATTTACACTAAAAGATACAAGAAGAACCTAGATAAACTAAGCCAAGCCAAGCCGCAAGTAGCTAAAGTGAATTGGTTCAGGTGGGTACCAAAATCACAGCTTGTGTAAAATTGTAGACAGTGGTACCGCGAACTGCTCCGTTCTCCATATTTGCTATTAGATTGTTTCCTAATATAAGTTAGCATGTAATTCAGTTTATAGAATATGAAAGATTACTTAGAGTCCTAGCAAAGTTGTTTGGTTTTATTTTTGAAAACTTTTAATAGCATGTGTAAGAAAGTTTTGTAATTCATTTCTGTTTTAATTTTAGACATTCCTATAAGGAAGTTAATCTTCTCAAATCTTGTAAACATCAATCTTTACCCTTATATATTTGAATAAGGAGAACAGAAAATCGAACTTTTAGAAATTAGAAAAACTGTTTGTGATTTGGTTGAGTTTTTTGGTTGTGACACTCAACTGCAACTCCCTCTGTTGCTCCTCTCTTGCTCTACTTTCTCCCCAATCATTCATCCACCCTCTCCTAAGTATTTGTGAATTTGGAGTTACTTTTTGACAAATCGAACATTGTGGAACTGTGAGATTACAACAAACACTTTAGTGCTACAACAACCAAAATCGATAGCAAGGTATAGGAGTTTTTGATAAAATCACAACTTCTCCACCAGTGCCAAGATCGTCCTTAGATTTTAGTATAATAGCAACTACATCTTAAAGCTCAATTCCTACAAGTTCGGTGACCAGCTATCTGTTGTATCTTCAGATAAGTTAAGTTTTCTCCACTATTCCTATTTTGATTTTTCTGGGTTAATTGTAAAAAATCCTATTGCAAAGAAAGGGAAGAGATTGTGTAAAATTCCTATCCCCTTTGCATCAATTGGTATTAGAGCCAATGCCTATGCTCTTGAACTTCCACCGGACATGATCATTAGCAATATCTTTAATGTGACTGATTTAACTCTCTACACGGACCACCATTCCGATGAAAGATGATACGAAACATGCCTTCATCTTCCCTAGTTTGTAGACGCCCAACTAATCATATTGAAAATATCCTTGACTACAAGTACACTATGATTCGGAATAGAGACGGCTATTATTCATTCCTAGTCAAGTGAAAGGGGCATCTACAACATGATAGTACCTAGATCCATAAAGATGATTTCAAGAGGATTGACCCGGACCTCTATAAACGTTATATGTTCTTCTTCCATTTGTTAGAGACGAATGTTTTTAAGCCATGGGAGCTAATGTAGTATACGTTTACACTAGAAGATACAGGAATAATCTAAAGATAAACCAAGCCAAGCCAAGCCGTAAGCAGCCAAACTAAATTGGTTCAGTTTGGTACAGTCGTACACAGTTGTACCAAAATCGAGCTTGTATACATACACAGCTGTACAACATGTTGTTCTCTTCTCCATATTTGCTATTAGATTGTTTCCTAATATGAATTAGCATGTAATTAAGTTTATAAAATAGGAAATATTACTTAGATTCTTAGCTAAGTTGTTTAGTTTTTTTTTTGAAAACTTTCAATAGCATGTGTAAGAAATTTTTTTAATTATTTTCTATTTTAATTTTAGACATTTCTATAATAAAGTTCTTCTTCCCATACCTTGTAAACATCAATCTTTACCCTTCTATATATGAATAAGGAGAAGAGGAAAATTAGACTTAAAAATCAGAAGAGCTATTTGCAATTCTGGTCGGGTCTTTTGGTTGTGAGACTCAACCGTAACCCCCTCTGTAAGACCCACACTCCACTAACTTGGTCTAACCGTGTCGTACTAGGTCTTTCCATCATTTCTGAACCAAGTGGACTGAGCGTGTGAAGATAGATCACAAATCAGGTATGAGAATCGAGTTAAAAACACTAACAATATACCTAAGGTCGCATGCCTGGGTAGGTATGGTCGACCATAAGGAAGGGAACCAAAAATATCAAATCCAGAACCCCATGGTCGATGATTTCGACCCTACTGTTGACGGTTTATGCGATCGTATGATCGACCGTGAAAACCTAGATCAGATTCTGAGTTTTGGAAACTTTCCTAAACTAAGTGATTGCTTTCCTAATTGAAAGATGACTTTATATGGAGAGTTTTTCTCTATATAAATGACGTCTCTTAGCCCTTTTTCACTCTTTTAGAACATTAGTAAACCCTAGAAAAAGAGAAGGAAGAGAAGGAAGAGAAGGAAAATAAGAAAAAGCTAAGGAGAAGAGTTTGCTGAGAAGAGATTGGTTCTCTATCATAGGCAAAGGTATGAAACGAATCTCTAGAGAGGTAAACTCTAAGGAATAAGATTTCTATGAAGAATAGCAATATCAACCTATTATGATCTATGTGATTTTCTTGAGAAAATCCCAAGGAGAACCACGAGGACTGAATTTAATGATTAGGGTTGATAAGAAATTACTAATAATAGCCATAAGATGACTTTAGAATAAACCCCATTGAAGAATAGAAGAATTGACCCAGGAAGAACTTGAATTTTATGTAGACTATGACCAGAAATCTCAAAGTCGCAACTACGGTCGATCATAGTATGACCAATATGACCAGAGGATCGACCATAGGCATTCAGGAAGATTTTAGAAATCATATGGTCGCTGCCACGGTCGCACCATATGCGACCATATGGCATCGATAGTAGACAGTAAGGTCAATACAGTATGAGACCATAGGACCAATCAGGCACCTATCAGTGTTCTGTTTCGATTTTTGACTACTGTAACATGTCACATATGAACCCTAACTTAAATTCATATAACTTTTAGGTTGTTAAATCAATTCAAAGAGAATTTCAAGGCTTGAAAAGACATCGAGAATTGCTAACAGGTGAGGGAACAAAACCTAAACTAATTGATTAATAACAAACTGTTATTTTTATTGAGTGCAATGTCATGATTGATTCTATGCTTGTATGCTTGTAATGTGCATCTCACATGTCATCTAATATTCCTGCTATTACTGTTCATGCATATTTAATTTTGTTTATTTATAACATGATGATGATGATGATGATGCTAGGAATAGGCATGCGAATGTATATGTGTGGTTGGTGTGTTGGATGTGAGTCGAGCATCAGGGAGAGGACATGGCATGGTGGTCTTCAACCTCGTCACCAGACTCTAGCTCTATCTCTACTCAAGTTTGGCTCATTAACATCGTTGTATCACCATTACCTTAGTAGAACTATTACGTCGTAGGACATCATGGGAGGTGGTCTCGGACCGTGTGGTCTCTGACTCTGCCGGGGGGCCTTAGCTCTATCTATATGGACGTATTGAAAGATGCTGGGGTGAGGCCTTGGATACACTGTTTGACATTAGGATTGGTTAGTTGCGAGCCCAGTTTGCAAGTCCTCGTCAATAGGGACTTACGTGTTGGTATGGGTAGGGCATTAGGGGAAGTGTTGGCGGTGTTTGATCCGAATACTTTAGCTCTATCTCTATTCCATGGTGGGTGCATATGGGACAACAATGATATTTGATCCATTGGGTGGATTTACACTCGTGTATAGAGGTGCGACGGCTACCAAACCTTTCTATAACATATTACAAACTTATAAACCAGACCAAAGATATGAATTAAATGCATGCATATTTTTGTTGCATTATTTTGTTTGCTCACTGAGCCGTGATGTGTGTTCACCCTTTCGACGTCGAATATTTTTAGTTGATGATGCAGGTCCTACTGTTGAAGAATATATGAATGCATCGACGTATGAATACGTTGCTGCGATGGATGTAGAAGCTGAAGAAGATGCGCATGATTCATCATGCGAGTGCAATCAATTTGTTTTTGTTTAAGTTTAGTTATAATTTGAACATCGGATATGTAATTGATTATTTATTTTTATGTCTTGTGGTTTGAAGATAATTGGATTAAATACTTATTTATCACTGTTAGACTCTCCATTCATTATTTGTAAGTCTTTCGCTTATTTGTTTATTACCTCTGATTATTAATGTGGAATGTATATGTAGTTTAATATGGTGGGTACGACCTATGCGAGATCCTAGGTGAACCGTTGATTTATTGGCGGTTCATCACACCATTTTGGTTAGACCAGAATTGGGGTGTGACACCCTATCTTGCTCTACTTTATCCACAATCATTCTTCCACCCTCTCCTAAGTATTTATGATTTTGGTACTACTAATTAGCCATTCGAACATTATGGAACTATGAGAATACAAAAAACACTTTAGTGCTGCTACCACTAGAATCGACAATAGGGTATTAGAGTTTTAGATAAAACCACAACTTTTCCATTAGTGACTGGATCGTCCTCATATTTTGGTATGATAACAACTACATCCTAAAGCTCAGTTTTTATAACTTAGGTGACCAGCTATCAATCAGACCTTCAAATAAGTTAAGTTTTCTCCAATGTTCATATTCTGATTTTTCTAGGTTGGTTGTAAAAGGTCCTATTGCGAAGAAGGGGTTGAGATTGTATAAGATTCTTGACCCCTTTACATCTTTTGGTATCAGGACCAATGCCTATGCTCTTGAACTTCCACCAGACATGACCATTAATAATATCTTTAATGTGGCTAATTTAACTCTCTACACGGGCCACCACTCTGATGAAAATGATACGAAACATGCCTTTATCATCCTTAGTTTTTGGCTGCCCAACTGATCATATTGAAAATATCTTTGACTACAAGTACACTATGATTTAAAACAGAGACGGCTATTAATCATTTCTAGTCAAGTGGAAGGGGCATCCACAACATGATAGTACCTGGATCCATAAAGATGATTTCATGAGGATTGACCCGAACCTCTATAAACGTTATATGTCCTTCTTTTATTCGTCAGAGACGAATGTTTCTAAGCCATGGAAACTAATGCAGTATACGTTTACATTAGAAGATACAAGAAAAACCTAGAGATAAACCAAGCTAATCCAAACCACAAGCAGCCAAAATAAATTAGTTCAGTTGGGTACATCTGTAGACAGTTGTAGTAAAATTGTAGCTTGTTCACAATTGTATACAATTGTACCGCTATTCTCCTCTTCATATTTGCTATTAGATTGTTTCCTAATATGAATTAGCATGTAATTCAGTTTATAGAATGTGTAAGATTACTTAGAATCTTAACTATGTTGTTTAGTTTTATTTTGAAAACTTTCAATAGCATGTGTAAGAAAGTTCCCTAATTCTTTTCTGTTTTAATTTTAGACATTCTTATTCGAAGGTTAATCTTCCTATAGTGTTTACCCTTATATATATAAATAAGGAGAAATGAAAAATTAGATTTTTTGAAATCAAAAAAACTGTTTGCGATTCTGGTTGAGTCTCTTGGTTGTGAGACTTAATAGCAACTCCTTTTTTTTGTTATTTTGCACCTTCTTACAATTTTGGAGTTACTGTTTGGCCACTTGAACATTGTGGAACTATGAGATTACAACAAATACTTAAATGTTGTTACCGCCAGAATCGATAATAGGGTATATGAGTTTATGAGAAAATCACAACTTCTCCATCAGTGGTTGGATCTTCCTCAAATTTTAGAATGATAGACCACATTTTAAACCACAATTCCTAAAAGTTTAGTGACCAACAATCGATCGGATCTTCAGATAAACTAAGTTTTCTCCACTGTTCCTATTCTAGTTTTTCTAGGTTGATAGTAAATGGTTCTATTGCAAAGAAAGGGTAGAGATTGTGTAAAATTCCTAATTCCTTTGCATCAATTGGTATCAGAGCCAATGCCTATGTTCTTGTACTTCCAACAGATATGGTCATTAGCAATATCCTTAATGTGGTTGATTTGACTCTGTACATAGGCCACCACTCTGATAAAGATGATAGAGAATATGCCTTATAGATTTCCTAGTTTGTGGCCCCTAACTGGTCAAATTGAAAATATCTTTGACTACAAGTACACTATAACTTGAAATGAAAGTGGTTACCAATCATTCCTAGTCAAGTAGAAGGGTCATCCACAACATGATAGTACCTAGATGAAAGAAAATGATTTTAAGAAGATTGACTTGGACCTTTATGAACGTTATATGTCATTCTTCCATCGTTGGAGATGAATGTTTTTAAGCTAGGGAGAGCTGATGTAGTACACTTTATACTAGAAGACACTAGAAGAACCAAGAGAAAAACTAAGTCAAGCTAAGTCGCAAGTAACCAAACTGAATTGGTTCAGTTAGGTACAATTATACACAGTTGTAGCAAAACAGCAACTCACACAATTATGCACAACTGTATCGCAACTTGTTCTCTTCTCTATTTTTGCTATTAGATTTTTTTCAAATATAAATTAACATGTAATTCAATTTATACAATAGGAAAGATTACTTGGAGTCTTAGCTAAGTTGTTTATTTTTAGAGAAAATTACACAGACAACCCCTCTACTGTAGTGAAACTACATAGAACTACTTTGTTTTTTCAAAAACTATACAGAATATCCATCTAACAATGCTATCATACACTCTCACCCATAGTGTTACTTTCAACTTAACGGCAGTTGATCAATTTTTTTAAATCAAAAATACCCTTACTAAGTGTAAAATGACTTAAAAGGATTTATTCTTTAGTCCTCCCAACAAAACCTTAGTTCCTCTTTCTTCTCTTCTCTACTGCCGTTTTCTTCTCCACTCACCGATTTATTGTCAAAGTTTAACTTCTCCACTAGTTGGTTTCTTAGCAATTCCAAACATCCTCATTGGGTCAATCTTTAAGGTTAGCACGATGATCTCAGGCATCCAGTTCTAATAAGGTCAGCAGAAAGAAGAATCATTTGTAGGTTAATTTAATTACAACCATTAGAACTATATATGCTTTGCTGTTGATTGTGATCGATCAATCACTCACTTCAACCTCTAATCCAAGTCACCACTTCATAGGTTGTTTCTCTCATTCAGCCACTCCTGACATTTCATCTCCTCCAATAGTCCTTGAATTCTATCTTCTTTATAGACATTTTGATTTAGTGGATCAATAGCAATTATCCTGTACGTACACCAAGAAAAAGTCTAATCCCCACCCCAATAAAAAAAGACTGCAATTTGATACTTTCGAGAAAAGGGGAAGGGGAAGGGAGTAAGAAACAAAAAAATTCCAAGAGTGGAGTATCTTTTTGATTTTGTGTGGTTCTTTTGCCCTTTTTGTAACTAAAGGAGTAAATTTCCGTCAACACGAGACAAAATGGAGCAGAATATTTATTTATCAGCAAGCTTGGGTTCAAGAAAGTAAAGATAAGTGGTAATTAGTTTTGCAATTCCTCTGAGCTTTAGTGCCTCATGAATTCCAGAAGAGAAGTTCAAAAACATTATAATCCTCCGAAAGTTTCTGTTTCCTACCAAACAGTAGGTTTTTTTTTTATTTCCTACGTACTAGGGTTTGGTGGTGATGTCTACTGGATTTTGTGAAAACTAACGAAGATGCCGCAGGCACGAAGCATGGTCTAGGCTATGAAGAAATCTTCGGATCTTCTGCACCGACCTCCTTGGCTAAGAGAGTGAGGTGTTTGTCTTTTGTTTTTCGATCTATTTTTTGACTTCAGGTTTGGACAAGGTCGCCATCTTACTCTGAAAATTCCCTGCAAGAAATCGGTGAGTGTAGAAGAAAATGGTAGTAGAAAAGAGAAGAAAGAGGAACTAAGGTTTTGTTGGGAGGACTAAACAATAAACCCTTTTAGGTCATTTTACAATTAGTAAGGGTATTTTTGTCTTAAAAAAATTGACCCTCTACCGTCAAGTTGAAAATAACGGTGTGGGTGAGAGTGTATGATAGCATTGTTAGAGGGGTATTCAGTGTAGCTTTTGTAAAGACAAGGTAGTTCTGTGTAGTTTCACAATAGTAGAGGGGGTGTCTGTGTAATTTTCCCTTATTTTTATTTTTTGAAACTTTCAATAGCATGTGTAAGAAAGTTTCGTAATTTTTTTCTATTTTAATTTCAGACATTACTATAAGGAAGTTAATCTTCCCATAGGTTGCAAACATCAATATTTATATATATGAATAAGGAGAAGAGGAAAATCAAGGAAGTTAATCTTCTCATAGTTTGTAAACATCAATATTTATATATATGAATAAGTAGAAGAGGAAAATCATACTTTTAGAAATCAGAAAATCTGTTTGCAAGTTTGGTTGAGTTTTTTGGTTGTGAGACTCAATCGCAACTTTCTCTCTCTCTTGCTCATCTTTTGCTCGACTTTCTCCCCAATTATTCTTCTACCCTCTCCTAAGTATTTGTGATCATGTTGTTACTGTTTGGCCCCTCGAGCATAATGGAACTGTGAGATTACGACAAACACTTCAATGCTTCTACTGCCAGAACCCGACAACAGGGTATAGGAGTTTTTGATAAATTTACAACTTCTCCATCAATGGTTGGGTTGTCCTCAGATTTTGATATAATAGCAACTACATCTTAAAGCTTAGTTCCTACAAGTTCGGTGATTAGCTATCGGTCAGATCTTCAGATAAGCCAAGTTTTCTCCACTGTTTCAATTTTTGTTTTTTTAAGTTGGTTGTAAAAGGTATTATTGTAAAGAAAATGTAGAGATTGTGTAAAATTCCTGACCCATTTATATCAATTAGTATCAGAGCCAATGCCTATGTTCTTGAACTTCCACTGAACATGGCCATTAGCAATATCTTTAATGTGGCTGATTTAACTCTCTGTACGGGACACCACTCCGATGAAGGTGATACGGAACATGCCTTACGGCTTTCCTAGTTTGTGGCCCCCAACTGATCAGATTGAAAATATCATTGACGACAAGTACACTATGACTTGAAATAGAGGCGACTACCAATCATTCTTAGTCAAGTGGAAGGGCCATTTACAACACGATAGTTTTGGATCAAAGAAAATGATTTTAAGAGGATTGACCCGGACATCTATAAACATTATTTGTCTTTGTTTCATTCATTGGAGACCAATGTTTTTAAGCCGGGGGTAGCTGATGTAATATACGTTTACACTAGAAGACACAAAAAGAACCAAGAGACAAACCAAGTCAAGCTAAGCCTTAAGTAACCAAACTGAATTGGTTCAGTTGGGTACAGTTGTACACAGTTGTAACAAAATCGCAACTTGTGTACAATTGTACATAGCTATACCACAAGCTATTTTCTTGTCCATATTTGCTATTAGATTGTTTCCTAATATGAATTAGCATGTAATTTTGTTTATTGAATAGGAAAGATTATTTAGACTCTTAACTAAGTTGTTTAGTTTTATTTTTGGAAACTTTGAATGGCATATGTAAGAAAGTTTCTTAATTTTTTTTTGTTTTAATTTTAGACATTCTTATTTGGAAGTTAATTTTCCCATGGCTTGTAAACATCAGTGTTTACCCTTATATATATGAACAAGGAGAAAAGGAAAATCAGACTTCTAAAAATCAGAAAAGTTGTTTGCGATTTTGGTTGAGTTTCTTGGTTGTGAGACTCAACAACAACTCCCTTTCTTGCTCCTCTTTTGCTCTACTTTCTCCCTAATCATTTTCCACCCTCTTGCGATCTTGGAGTTACTGTTTGGTCATTCGAACATTGTGGAACTATGAGTATACAACAAACACTTCAGTGCTGCTATTGCTAGAACCGATATCAGGGTATAGAAGTTTGTAATAAAATCACAACTTCTCCATCAGTGGCTAGATCGTCCTCAGATTTTGGAATGATAACAATTACATCCTAAACCACAATTTCTAAAATTTTGGTAACCAGCTATCAATCAAATCTTTAGATAAGATAAGTTTTCTTTACTGCTCCTATTCTGGTTTTTCTAGGTTGATTTTAAAAGTTCCTATTGCAAAAAAAGGGATAGAGATTGAGTAAAATTCCTGACCACTTTGCATTAATTGGTGTCAGAGCCAATGCCTATGCTCTTGAACTTCCATCGGATATGGTCATTAGCAATATCTTTAATGTGGCTGATTTGACTTCTTCACTGACCACCATTCCTATGAAGGTGATACGGAACATGCCTTGTGGCTTTCCCAGTTTGTGGCCCCCCAACTGATCAGATTGAAAATATCCTTGACTACTAGTACACTATGACTCAGAATTGAGGCGACTACCAATCATTCCTAGTCAAGTGGAAGGGGCATCCACAACTTGATAGTACTTGGATCAATGAAGCTGATTTCAAGAGGATTGATCTGGACCTCTATGAACGTTATATGTCCTTCTTCTATTCATCGAATACGAATGTTTCTAAGGTGGGGGGAACTGATGCAGTGCACGTTTATACTAAAAGACAAGAAGAACCAAGAGAAAAATCAATCTAAGCCAAGCTGCAATCAGCCAAACTGAATTGGTTCAGTTGGGTATAGCTGTTGTACGCTGTTGTAACAAAACCGCAGCTCATGTACACAGTTGTACCACAAGCTGTTCTCTTCTCCATATTTGCAATTAGATTGTTTTCCTAATTTGAATTAGCATGTAATTTAGTTTATAGAATATGAAATATTACTTAGAGTCTTAGCTATGTTATTTAGTTTTATTTTTGGAAACTTTCAATAGCATGTGTAAGAAAGTTTCCTAATTCTTTTCTATTTTAATTTTAGACGTTATTATAAGGAAGTAAATATTCCCATAGCTTTCAAACATTAGTCTTTATATATATAAAGGAAATTTTCAGCTACCACCCAAAAAGAATTGACCAAATCACCTACCACCCAAATTAGACAAACGTAAGTTGATGGACTGATGGGAAAGAGTTGAAATTGTGTGTAGACGTTTATACCACTTTCTTCTTCCTCTCTGTTTCTCTGTAATATTTTATCAAAAAGAAAAAAAAAAAAAAAGAGAAACCCTAACTCCGGATTATAGTTTTAATAATAATGATGACGACGAAGAGGAAGGCTCTAGAGAAGCTCTCTTTGATGTTACAGTAACCGATTGGGAATTGATTGAGCTGAGAAGGAGCGGGACATGTATAGTACCTGAAACATATAATCCTCTATTATTTCTTGATTTGTTCCATTCCTGAATTGCAGTTACACAAAAGGGAAGAGCCGAAGAAGAAGAAGAAAGTTTCGTCGTCGCAGTTCATTTGAATGAGAACTAATCTAACTAAAGAGAATTAAAAAAAAAATTGAAAAAACCAATTGGACCTACCTGTGCCAGCCATTAATACATCACCAACGAATACAAGAGCAAAACGAAAAATCACGGCACGCTCATTCAGGGTTTCTTTTGCGAACACAGAAAAGGTTTTGAACTTTTGATTTTTTTTTTGAATAAGTTTTTTATGCTTTTTGGATTCCAAAGCTTCAAGAGAAGTTTACCATTAGAGAGTTGTCCATGAGTGGAAGAGGAAGAAGGACTCAAGAATCTACAACATGTCTCGCTGTATCGGCTTGGGTCCTTCTCTTTTTCCTAATTTTATCATTTCCTTCGTATTCAAATTCTAACAAATTTTTTTTTTTTGTTTTTTTTTTCCTGTGTTATTCGTTTATGAGTCTCAGATAGAGAACAGATAGAATAGAGAGATGAGAGGAAGAAGAAAGGGGTGAGGGTATTATTATCATTCACGTATTTTCTAACGGCTGACATCAGCAACTAACGGCTCTGTTAACGCTTTTGGATCTTTTTGATAAACGTTTGTCTAACTTGGGTGGTAGGTGATTTTCTTAAACAACTTGGGTCGTAGGTGATTTGGTCAATGCTTTTTGGGTGGTAGTTGAAAATTTCCCTATATATAAATAAGGAGATGAGGAAAATCAGACTTTTAGAAATCAGAAAAGTTGTTTGCTATTCTAGTTGAGTCTCTTGGTTGTGAGACTCAACCGCAACTCCCTCTCTTGCTCCTCTCTTGCTCTACTTTCTCCCCAGTCATTCTTCCACACACTCCTAAGTATTTGTGATATTGGTGTTATTGTTTAGCCATTCAAACATTGTGGAGCTGTGAGATTACAACAAACACTTCAGTGCTTCTACCACTAGAACCAACAACAGGGTATAGGAGTTTTAGTTAAAATCACAACTTTTTCATTAGTGGTTGTATCATCCTCAGATTTTGTTATGATAGAAACTACATCCTAAAGCTCAGTTTCTACAAGTTTGGTGACCAACTATTGGTCGGACCTTCAGATAAACTAAGTTTTCTCCATTGTTCCTATTCTAATTTTTCTGGGTTGGTTGTAAAAGGTCCTATTGCAAAGAAAGGATAGAGATTGTATAAAATTCCTAAACCCTTTGCATCAATTGGTATCAAAGCCAATGCCTATGTTCTTGAACTTCCACTAGACATGGTCATTAACAATATCTTTAATGTGGCTGGTTTGACTCTCTACACGGGCCACCACTCCGATGAATGTGATACGGAACATGCCTTACTACTTCCCTAGTTTGTGGCCCTCAATTGATCAGATTGAAAATATCCTTGACTACAAGTACACTATGATTCGGAACAGAGACGACAACGAATCATTTCTAGTCAAGTGGAAGGGGCATCAATAACATGATAGTACCTGGATCCAAAAAGATGATTTCAAGAGGATTTACCTAGACCTCTATAAACGTTATATGTCATTTTTCCATTCGTCGAGGACAAATATTTCTAAGTCGGGGGATTTGATGCAGTACACGTTTACACTAGAAGACACAAGAAGAACCTAGAGAAAAATCAAGCCAAGCCAAGCCGCAAGTGGCTAAACTGAATTGGTTCTGTTGGGTACATCTATACACAGTTGTAGTAAAACCGCAGCTTATGTACAATTGGACACAATTGTACCGCAAGTTGTTCTCCCCTCCATATTTGCTATTAGATTGTTTCCTAGTATGAATTAACATGTAATTAACATGTAATTCAGTTTATAAACTAAGAAAGATTACTTTGAGTATTAGCTAAGCTGTTTAGTTTTATTTTTGGAAACTAGTGAGATCATAGCTTCCATGTTGGTACAGACGATGACATCAAAGGCGTCACAGGCAAGGGAGAAGTTAAGGTCGTGGCCGCCCTCAGCCTTGTTGGAGACGGTGGAGGTAATGAGGACAAAGGCATTGCGCCCTTGACTATGCAGTCATGGAAAAAGAGGTGGAGGGTGGTGGCGGCAGTGGTGGGGCTGGTCAACTGCTTGCTGGTGATGATGCCCTAAATGGTGTTCTCTAGCAGTGGGCATTTCTTCTGCCAATAGATGGTTGTGAGTTACGATTCGAACTGCATGAGGGATAAGATCAGAGTAAAACAGACTTCAATTCCCGCAGGACCAACAAACTGTGGTCCCATATCAAGGATAAGATCAAGAGCATAAAAAACTTCATGAATGGTGTTAATTAAGGGTGTCAACGGGCCGGTCCGGGCCGGTTTCGGTCCGGGCTGAATCGGTGTCGGGTTTTATAAGCCCAACCCAAAACATGTCCATTAAGAGTTCGGGCTGGGTTGGGCTGCGCTGGACACAATAACAATCGGGCTGGTCCGGTGTCGGTTTGTTATCGGGTTGGGTTTATTAAGGTGATTTCGGGCTGGTTCGGTCCGGACCGGGCTTATCAAGCTTATCGGGCCTATTTTATATGTAAGATATATGACCTATTTTATTATTTCTATCTATAAAATTAGAGTATTCATTCTATATGCTTGTAATTCAGTAAATTGTAACAATTAACATACTCTTTTCAACTATAGATTCATATAATCTTTCCGATCAAGAAGTGAACTATAATAGTGTAATATAATCCATCAAAATTTAAAACCATTAAAATTAAGAAACTGGTTCCGAATGGACCTTACCGGTGTTTGAGTTAGGTATTATTGGTTCGGGTTAGTTCGGGCTTCTTAACGGGCTGGTCCGGTTTGGTTTCGATTTGGACTGAAAAGGTGTCGGCTTTACAAGCCAAGACCGAAACATGTCCATTAAGGTTCAGTCTGGATTGGGTTCGGATTATATCGGGCTGGCTCGGTCCGTGCTACCGGTCCGGGCCCATTTTTGACACCCTTAGTGTTAATGAACCCCAAATACAATTTTTCGGTAGTCACCCAAGGGCCCAACCCCACCACTCACCAGGGCACCAATGACATCATCTCTGATCTCCTTTCCTCGAAGAAGCCTCATTTATATGAAAAAGAATGACCTTCCAGTTTAATGGCCAAGATATAATCATATCAGTGATTTTAATTTAAAAACTACCATTATCTTTACTTGTATAATGCCTCATCCTGCGTCAACGAAAGATAAATTAAATTGTAAACTTCTCTCTTCTGCAGATTTGAGTTTAGTCTGTCTTTGTCCCCCTTTTTTGGATTCAAATCGTTTCATCCCTGAGATTTGGGAGGCGTGGCGGCGACCCCACTAGATGGTCGCCATGTGGAGGTCGGATGAATCCGACCTCTCCGTTCGAGCCGACACTCTCTTGTTGGCTCGGCTTGTCCACTCTAACGGAGGGGTCGGATTCATCCGACCTCCACATGGCGACCATCCAGTGGAGTCGCCGCCACGCCTCCCGAATCTCAGGGATGAGACGATTTGGGTCCCCCTTTTTTTCCTAGCTGTATTGTCACTTCTCTTTTCCTTTATCATTAGACATAAATTAACAGGAAAGAAGATTATTTTCTCTTCCACAGTGGCACTTAAATTTTCCCTGCAATTCTCCTCTTTCTATCCCTGTAACAGATCTTCTAATTAATTTTAAGGGTAATTACATGACCACCCGTGAGTTTGAAGGATTTCTCAGAATGTCGATTTTGTTTAACAGGAGACTCTTTTTAAATTAGCACCATTGTACTCTTTGCAAAATGGGGAAGAAATTAGAGCCACTGAAACTCAGGCCGAAGATGATTGCAGAGTTCTTACGGAACTTTGAAAGTGACCGTGTGTCGGCCAGGCCTGCAAGTCTTCTTGTAAAGCGCATTCATAAAATAGTTAGTATGGGTAACAGGGGATTCATGCCTCAATGGGTCTCTGCCCACCCACCACCAAGCTCGATGTTCTATGCTGCTGCTGAGGGCAAAATTGTTGTTTGATTGTCAAGTTATTATGGGAGGGTAATTGGATAATTTTTTATTTTTGTTAGTCAACTTAACGGCGATGGTGTGGTTGAAATTAATTGCAAAGTTCAAGGTTAGATGACTTAAAAGTAAAGTACGAATGTAGAAGGGGGATTGGGTAATTTCTTGGTGCTTCGTTAGAGTTGGAATTTGTCTTCTGAAATAGGTGGGTGTTAGGTCTTCTATCACATGAAACCATCCATATCCATCAACGACACTTTGTGGCAAGTCGTGACAAAATCTCCATGTTAACAATTGTAGTGGCACCTAGATTTTGCTGAGCTTCGCCTAGATCTCTTGCCGTACAATGGGATCTATAGATCAGAGGTGGGTCCTACACCCCATGGATGATTGCATGAGTGACGCGATTAGAAAATATGGGGGGTTAGATATCGTTCTAGCACTAATAAACCCTTGAATCCACAAGGTACAATAACTCTCAAATTCACAAGGAATGGAGATGATAGAAACTATGTTATTAAATTATTTTAAGAGACCTAACTGATTCTCCAGATTGGGAGAACGGATTATAAGAAAAAAAAAAAGATCCAGGAAGTCTGAAAATGTTTTCTACATCAATGAGATATGGACTTGGATCGTCTCCAGTCCGTTCAGTCGTGGACTGGGCGGACTGGATTAAAAGGACACGCATACCAATACATGGGGGGCGTGTCCTTTAAATCCAGTCCGTCCGTCCACGATTGAACGACTGGACAGACTGGAGACGATCTTTTTCCATGAGATACCCACATAGGGGGAGGATTCAGACTCAATTATGTGTAAATTACAATTACCTCCCTTTATATTTGCCCAAATTACAATTACATTCCAAATGTTCTCAACCGTTACAATTATTCCATTTTTTTTCTAAAAGTGTTAAACTTAACCTACAATAATAGAGAATTGAATTACCCTCAAGTCAGGAGGAGAGACATTCTGTTCTTTCTCTGATCTCTCACTCCTTGTATCTCATTGGTTTGCTAATCTCGATTTAATGGGAACTCTCCGACTGTGTGCTGGCAGGATTGGTGGGAGAGATAACGACGCCCAGTGAGAGGAGAGAGAAGTAGCGGATAAAGAAAGACAAGAGGAGGACGAAGCAAAGAACAGTACTCCAAGTGAATGGGATTTCAGTCGATCTTAGATCACAAATAGAGAAGAATCGCTTCAGTATTCCGGCTCTAACTGCCATTCCGATAATGTTCGCATACTCGATCGACCAAAAAGCCCAAAACCCTAGCTTTGGAGCTTTGGAAATGCGGACAAGACCGAACTCCAAAGCAGGGTTTTAGCCTTCAAAGTTGAAAAAAAAAAAATAACGAAACGTTCCCATATCTCTCTGCAAGTCGCGCGGCGCAACTCGCTTCTACTGTTCCACCTCTTTCCCATGCTCTCTCTTCTCTCTACATCTATCTCTGCCACACACTCACAGACACTCTCTCTCTCTCTCTTTCTCTCTCATGCTTCACTTCACACAACCCCTGCAATTCCAGATGCGTTCTCCTGCAAATGCCCCATCCGAAGATAACTGGTTCCTCCAATTTGGTTTCCTTGGGATTACATTGAATGGATTAGGGTTCTTTAACGTATATGTTCAGACCATCCAATTCTCTCTCTAGGTGTGTGACAGTGCATTGTTGGATACCTGGAAGTTCCAGATATGCCTTTCACAAGAGCCGTTTCTTGAGACGCCTGACGCAGACGTAGTTCTTTGGCAGCACAAAATGGCGTAACCGATCCTTGACGGTGGGAAGCGTCGCCACAAGCTGGGGCCGTTTCGTGGGCATTATCTCCCAGACTCGAATCTTGTATCTTGTAGTCTTGGTGAGCTGTGAAGACATTTCCATCACCAAAGGCCACGGACTTGACTAGCCCGAAGAGGAATCTTTGCCGTTGAACGCCCCGATATGTTGGTACTTCGTCAGACTGAAGACATTGTTTTCGTTGTCGGATGCGGCGTAGAGAAGATCTTCGAGACGGCGAGGCAGCTGACTTCATGGGTTTGGAGGAGACTGAAATGTTGTCGACGATGCTTCTTAGCCATGTCCGACGATGCTCTCTTTGCTGTGTCCAACAATATTTTTCTGTTATAATGTAATGAGATTAGTTTGGTTATTAAAAAATTATTGACCATAAATCATGAGAATCAAACAGAATATAGGTAAAGATGTGGATTTAATTGTAATTTAATAATCATTGTAAGAGAGATATTCATAATAATTTGAAACGTTTGAGAGAAAATTGTAATTCAAGTAAACCAGAGGAGAGGTAATGTAATTTACCTACTTTTCTATGAGCTAACCAGTGTCAGGTAAATGGCCCACACATGTCTAATGGGTTGCGCCTTGAGATTTTATTGGGCCAACTTTAGATGGTAGTCCACATATAGGGTAATTAATATGCTTATTTTCCACATTTATAATGCTTTGACAAGACCCGCTGAGCAAGCATTCTTTGGAAAATGACAAAGGCCGGAAATTGTCAAGGCTAAAGTCATGTTCACTACAGGTCTGTTTGTTTTGACGTAAAATTTTATGTATAATATTTTATATATAAAAATAATTTCAATGGTTAATTTCGATAGGTAAAAAACAAAGTTTCTTTTCCATGCCCCTTAGAGATCATCATATTACCTCTTGGAAATAAATATTGAAATTTTTTTACATATAAAATATTATATGTAAAATTTTACATCAAAACAAAGGAGCTTACATGACAAACATTGCCCAATTCAGATACAAAAGTAATTGGGCTTCAAATACCTAACCTGGATCTCTCCAGTCGCCCAGTCATGCCAGCCGTCCATTGGATGGCCGATGGGCAGTTGGAGATGATCTTTTTTCTCAAATGCCATAGTTTTAAAACCATCGAGATGGGTGTAGTCGTGTAGCTAGGGTCCTATATTAATTACTAGGGGTGTCAATGGGTTGGTCTAGGCAAATCGGAGTCGGGCTTTACAGGGCCTGATAGAAACATATCCGTTAACAGGTTAGGATTGGATGGACTGCACTGCGCACATTAACTAATGGGTAGGGTCTAGCTTATTGGGTTGGTATTGGGCTGGTTGGGTTTGAAAGCACGGTAGAAAACCCATTAAGCCCATCCAAAAGATTGAAGTAGTGAAGTTAAACTTAAATATTCTGTTTAAACCAGTCTGGTGATTAGTCTGGATCATTACCGGTTTCGGGATCATTGGTCTCATTTTTTAGTCAATTTTGTGCAAGCCCGGACTAAACTGGGATCAGTAGGATTTGTCATACCTCAACCTGAAACTTGTCTAGTAACTGTTCGGTCTAAGTTGTTTTGAATTAATTCAGGCCGGTTTGATCTGAACTACTAATTTGGTCCCAAAATTGACACCCTCGTTAATTACATTGATCATGTTTTTACTTTCAGCTTAGAAGATTATATCTGTTTTTTTTATTTTTTATTTTTTAGGTGCAAAAACTCCATTGGAGGAGATTTATTCATCACAAGTGGCAGGAAAGAATGTACAATCTTCAACAGGTCCTCCGGATAAAGGAGTCCCACAAAACCCAGTCATGGGTACGGCACCCCCACCAAGCAATATCATGAGCAAGGCAGTTAAAAAGATGTAACTACAAAATTGAAAGAGAAACAAAAGAAAATTACAAAAAAAGACTTCTGATGTCCAAGATAACAATAGAGATCTCAGACGGTGGAAGACTCATTTGATTGTTCAAGCAGTTAAGTTAATCAGAATCAGAGAGTAGGAGAATATCGCCCTATCTTTTGAACTCCCTTTAGGGTCTTAACATTAATTGCATGGTAATGTGTGTTTTATTAGATATATAAGGTTTTGTTCGATCTCGTAAATGAAATTAAAGAGAAGGAACGTAAAAAAATTTGTGCACAGAGGCTCCCACGACTGCAAGTGGTGGTTCTTTCATGCCACATCAGACTTCCACATCGGACTTCTATGGTTAAAAGAGAAGAGAGAAAATAAATAATATCTCCATATGAGAGGTGTGCGTGAAACATTTTAGCTGAATAGTTGAAGAATGATTGAAAAAAAGATGCAGCAAAAGGGGTTGAGGATTCCCCCCTAGTCACACATTTCTGATTTAGATACTTTGAAAGTCATGGCCAACAGAAATCCATATCTAAGGCTCTCTTTGGTATGTATTATATTATTAATTATATAATATATTATGACATATATAAATGTTTGATATGATTTATCGTACATATTTATATTAAAAATAAATTGATATAATCTAAAATCTACAAATAAGTTAGAAGGTGTTTATCATTATTGTGATAATCTATTATTACTCTTTTATGTCTAGTCGCATTAAATAATTTATTATCTATGATTCATATTTTATTATCATAAATAATTTATTTTAAATAATTCAAAAACACAAATATAAACTATACCAAGGAGAGCCTAACTCATGACTTCAGAAATAAATAAATAATTTCTAAATTACATTAATTAAATATTCAGATCTCTAATTATTCCTTCTGAAAGCAAAATTCCCTTTTTCGGTTTTGGATTCCATGGCTCAAAATTACAATTATACCATTAAACTTGAGATTCTCATGAAGACATCTAGGTGTACGTCAATTTTTCCAGATCGAATAGAATCGTTTTAATCCGAAACCAATTGGTACGAATTGTTATTCGTCATGTTTCGGGCTAGGATTTGTGAGAATTAATATTGGTCCTAATCTGTCTAGGCTAGCCCGTTAGAGGCCGATAATATGGACTGTTAAGGACCGAATGGATAGGAGACCGGATTAACCTGATACTATACATGTTATACCGCGTAGGGTTGATAATATAGATGTTAATTGAGCCATACTAGTTCTCATTCGGGCTCTCAAAACTGAATTGGCCGAAGTCAAGCCAATAACAAATTGACACGGGACCGGCTCGTTAGTTAACATGTACAATGCAATCCATTGATCAAGTTCGAACCTCTAATCAATCGGACATGTTTCAATCTGTTCCTACATAGCCCAAGACCGACATGGTCCAGACCTAAACCAACCTGTTGACACCTCTACATGTATGCTAAAAAGGGTATTAATTAAACAGTGATAGAAGGGTAAAACCAAAATAAAAAAACCGATTAATTAAACAATGTTGAAATTGCTACCTGAACTGATTATTAAATCGGTTTTTCATTAAACATTTTTTTTATTCATAAAATTTATTCATGTATTCTAAAGAATGACTACTTAATCGTATCTTCCCTTCCGGTGCATTCGGTCCTAGTTGAACCGAGACCTAACTAAGTGAAAGAAGAACACCAACCCTTCAGTGGGGCTCGAAGGGAAAAAGCAAGTCTCTTTTCTGACTGACTTATAACCGGGAGGCCAAGGAAGGCATTTGGTCTGCTTGCGTGTAGGATCCCCACCATAACAGAAGTAACACTAAATGCAAAAAATTAAATACTTCCATTGATGACTTGACCATTCGCCGCCATCTCTATCCAACCAATGCGCATAGAAGTTTAGTAGTCCTAGTGTCTCTGACCAAACAGTGAAGACGGGAGAATGGGGGTTTCTATGCACTCCTTATCCCAGACAACAAAAAATGTAATGGAATTCTCAAGATAACGTAAGTGTGCACAAGATCCCACTCCTGGGTATTTATAGATCAACTGTCTCTTTCCATCAAAGATGGACGGTGATCTGGGTGCCACTTGTCACAAGATCCCATGTTAAATAATATAATGATGGTGGGGCCAAGTGGCATGTGGGCCACCCGACTTACATTTTTTGGGCTATACTGTAAGGTTTGCAAGGCTGCAGCTAACCGCCCTTATGGGTGGTTGGCTGCGGCTGTGCACTCTGTACAATAAACTGCTGGAAAAGGTAAACCGGCAACATCACTTAAGGTTGACGGAAAAGAGGAGAAACCTGCTCTGATACCAAATGTTGGATCACCAACATAACAAAGGTAAAACTAATGCACAAAATTAAAATACCTCTATTGATGACTTGACAGTTCACCGCCATCTCTGCTTAACCAATGCGCATAGAAGTCCAGTCGTCCTCATGTCTTTGAACAAACAATGAAGAGATAAGAAGGGGGTTTCTGTGCACTCCTTATCCCAGACAATAGAGAATGTAATGGAATTATCAAGATAATGTAAGAGTGTATAGGATCCCACCTTTGGGTATTTATAGATCAACCATCTCCTTCCATCAAGGATGGACTGGGTGCCACATGTCATAGGATCCTATGTTAAATAATAAAATGATGGTGGGCCAGGTAGCATGTGGGCCTCCCAAATAATTTTTTTGACTATATTGTATGGTTTGCAAGGCTGCAGTTGGCTGCCCTTGCGGGTAGTCAGTTGCGATTGTGCACTCTGTACAGTAAACTACCGAAAATGGTAGACCAACAACATCACTTAAGATGGACGGAAAAATGGAGAAATTTGTTTTGATACCAAATGTTGGATCCCTACCATAACAGAGGTAAAACTAAATGTGAAAAATTAAAATACCTCCATTGATGACTTGACAATTCGTCGTCATCTCTATCCAACCAATGCGCATAGAAGTCCGGTCATCCTCATGTCTTTGACCAAACAATGAAGAGAGGAGAAGAGGGTTTTTGTGCACTTCTTATCCCAAACAATAGATAATGTAATGGAATTCTCAAGATAGCATAAGTGTACACAGGACTCCACCCTTGGATGTTTACAGATTAATCGTCTCCTTTCATCAAGGATGGATGGTGATCTGGGTGCCACATGTCATAGGATCCTATGTTAAATAATCTAATGATGGTGGAGCTAGGTGGCATGTAGGCCACCTAACTTACATTTTTTGGGCTATACTGTAATGTTTGCATGGTTACAGTTGGCTGCCCTTGTGGGTGGTCGGCTACAACTGTGACCAGGAACATCACTTAAGGTAGACGAAAAATCGAAAAAACCTACTCTAATATCAAATGTTGGATTCCTACCATAACAGAGGTAAAATTAAATGCGAAAAATTAAAATACCTCCACTGATGACTTGACAGTTTGCCGCCATCTCTGTCCAATTAATGCGCATAGAAGTCCGAACATCCTCTTGTTTTTAACGAAAAATTAAAGAGGGGAGAAGGGCGTTTCTATACATTTTTTATCCTAGGCAACAGAGAACGTAATGGAATTCTCAAGATAGTGTAAGTGTACAAAGGACCCCACCCTTGGGTATTTATAGATCAACCGTCTTCTTCCATCAAGGATGGACGATGATCTAGGTACCACATGTCATAGGATACTATGTTAAATAATGAAAAAATTTTCATCTACACCCCATCAAAGATCCTTAACATCATCTACACCCACAAGAATGCAGAAACATCACCTAGGTCCACCTAACTGACGGAAATCACTAAAATTGTTGAAATACAATTTTACCCCTCAAATAAAAATTTTAAAAAAGAAAATTTATGTTCACTTACGAATTTAGCCTTCAAATGTTACTTATCCCTGCTGCAACAAAGCCATGTTTAGATTTAGGGGAGGCTGACATTGGCGAATCCGAAACTTAATTTGGGTCGAAAATGGATGAATCTGGGAGATTTTTACAGTTTCCACAAAATACCCAAATGCTACAGAAACATGGACGCCATTAAAGTACAGAGGAAAGCAGAGTAACAATCTTAATTTTTTTGGAGAAGTAAGTTAAGAAGAAGAGAAATTGATCTGCAAAACCTAAAGACATTATTGGATTTCTACGGATTTTATTTTCCCTCTTTCCATTGGAGAATCAGAAAAGCTTTAAGTAGTTGATTTCTTTCAAAAATGCAAATTGAATGGAAGTGACGTCTTCATCATTATGCAAATCATCTTTTTCTTTTCTTTTTTCGGTGAAAACAAACTGTTCATCAAACTGCTAGATAATCGTCCAAGATTTTTAACCTGCGATGAAGCAATCTGCTGCTATTTCTCCTACGGCTTCACAAATCCCCTCTTAAGTTTTAGTATTATCTATAATATCCTTTTAATTAGGGTAGGATTCCATATCCATGCACATAAAATCGAAAAGCAAAAATTTTCATGCTACCTTGTTTGCACGAAATTTTGTCCAGACCAAGCAAACTTCTCAACATTGATAAACATTTACCTACCTTTGTTGCAGTAATAACCGTGGTTGGGGAAGATGAAGGCACCGTTGACGGCAAAGAAGAAAACTCTGAACTTCGTAGTCCTCGTCCTCGTCGAGTAGAGGTAGGGTTTCATCCTTGTCGTCCTCGTCGAGAAGGAAAATGTTAAGTCTCAAGTTCTACTATTTCACTTACTGTTTCGAAGTGAAACAATTCGAAATAGAGGAGGTTTCGAAACAATTGTCAGAAAGGTATATTGGTCTTTTCAACCTACAAAAAGGGTATTCTTGTCCGTGAAAAATTTCAATCCACCTGACGTCAGCATCTAACGGGAATCAACTGACGGAGTGGACTTCTTTGATTACCACAGCCAAAGTTAGTGGACCTAGGTAATGTTTCGGCATTCTTGTAGGTGTAGATGATGTTAAGGATCTTTGATGGGGTGTAGATGAATTTTTTTTCTTAAATAATCTAATGATGGGGAGCATGTGGGCCACCTGACTTACATTTTTTGGGCTATACTATATGGTTTGCAAGGCTACAACTGGCTGCCTTTGCTGGTGGTCGGCTGCGGCTGTGCACTTTGTACATAAACTACTGAAAAAGGTAAACCGGCAACATCACTTAAGGTGGATGGAAAAACAGGAAAACCTGCTCTGATACCAATTGTTAGATTCCCATCATAATAGAGGTAAAACTAAATGCGAAAAATTAAAATACCTCTATTGATGACTTGACAGCTCACCGCCATCTCTGTCCAACCAATGTGCATAGAAGTCTGGTCGTCCTCATGTTTCTGACCAAACAGTGAAAAGGGGAGAAAGAGATTTTTGTGCACTCTTTATACTAGACAACAGAGAACGTAATGGAATTCTCAAGATAGCGTAAGTGTGCATAGGATCCCACCCTTGGGTATTTATAGATTAACTGTCTCCTTCAATTAAGGATAGATGGGGATCTGAGTGCCACATGTCACAAGATCCTATGTTAAATAATCCAATGATGGTGGGGCTATATGACATGTGAGCCACCGACTTACATTTTTTGGGCTATACTGTACGGTTTGCATGGCTACAACTGGCTACCCTTGTAGGTAGTCAGTTATAGCTGTGCACTCTGTGTAGTAAACTGTTTAAAAAGGTAAACCGACAACATCACTTAAGATGGAGGAAAAAACGAGGAAACCTGCTTTGATACCAATTGATGGATCTCCACCATAATAGAGATAAAACTAATTTTAGAAAATTAAAATACCTCCATTGATGACTTGATAGTTCGCCGCCATCTCTGTCCAACCAATGTGCATAGAAGTCAGATCGTCCTCGTGTCTCTGACCAAACAATGAAGAGGGGAGAAGGGGGTTTATGTGCACTCCTTATCCCATACAACAGAAAAATGTAATGGAATTCTCAAGATAGCGTAATTGTGCACAGGACCCCACTTGGGTATTTATAGATCAACCGTCTTCTTCCATCAAAGATGAACGATGATCTTGGTGCCATATGTCACAAGATCCTATGTTAAATAATCTAATGATGGTGGGGCCAGGTGGCATGTGGGCCACCCAACTTATATTTTTTTGGGCTATACCGTAGGGTTTGCATGGCTGCAGCTGGTTGCCCTTGCAGGTAGTTGGCTGCGGCTGTGCAATCTGTATAGTAAACTATCAAAAAATGTAAACAGTCAACATCACTTAAGGTGGACGAAAAAGTAGGGAGAGCTACTCTGATACCAAATGTTGGATCCCCACCATAACAGAGGTAAAACTAAATGCAAAAAATTAAAATACCTCCATTGATGACTTGATAGTTCGCCGCTATCTTTGTCCAACCAATGCGCATAGAAGTTTGGTTGTCTTTGTGTCTCTGACCAAACAGTGAAGAGGGGAGAAGGGGGAATTTTGTGTACTCCTTATCCCAGACAATAGAGAGCATAATAGAATTCTCAAGATAATGTAAGTGTGCACAGGACCCCACCCTTGGGTATTTGTAGATCAATCGTCTCTTTCCATCAAAGATGGATGGTGATCTGGGTGCCACATGTCACAGGATTCTATGTTAAATAATTTAATGATGGTGGGTCCAGGTGGCATGTGGGCCACCCAATTTACACATTGCACACTACTAGTCGCGAGTTAATCAATCCATCTATATATGATTGATGGTACGAAACCTTTTTTCAAAGCCCAAAGGCAGCGGATAAAGAGAGGTCTTCGTTCGCTTCAGGCGAATATTACGTTTTTAAATTAGAAAATTGCAACCAAATTATTGTAAATCCAATGATATTCATATCAAAAACTTTTTTATGAGAACTAAAACATCCAAAGGGGGTGAACGGTCGTTTGAATACAAAAAGATGGAGATTGAGTAAGAGAATAACAAAATGAGAGATTTTGTGTGTTTGTATTATGATTTTGGTTTAGGTTAAGTTCAGGTTTAGGGCTTAGTTTAGGGGTTATAGATTAGAGATTTCTATAGCAAAAAGAAAACCCACACCAAAACCAAATTATTTACTCAATGGTTTGCTGGTTCAGATGTAAACGGCTAAGATCAGTTTCAATAACGGTTCTGAGCCTCTAAATCTTTGTAGTGGCATTTCCGAAATGACAACAAAACCATCTCTGTATAGTTCAGATCCGTATTGTGCTTTCACATTAGGTAATGCAAACACTGCAACTCACCCGAAAAGAAAAAAATCCGGTAACAAAGTACTCCAGGAATATTTGTAGTCTGTACTAGTAAATTACTCTCTCTCTCTCTCTCTCTCTTTCTCTCTCTCTCTCTACATACCATGACCAAGAATGATAAAAAGAGAGAAACAGAAACATAAAAAAAATATATAATTTTTTTTATTTTTTTTCATTTCTATTTAAGTGCAAGAGAAAAGACTCAAACTCAAAACCAACATCTCAATCCATGCTTGACCAAACAAGAACCATCCAACGAAAGCAGGTGTTTGAGAAAGAAATAATCTTTGTTGATCAGAGCCAAAGAGCACCAGCGTCTTTAAGGAGAGGAACAAGAGAGCCATTAATATGAGAGGACATGACAGTCTCAACACTACCTAAGAACTTCCCACCAACGAACACCGCCGGCACTGGTTGTTCTCCGTCGCCGACGAGACAGTAGAGTACAGCTTCCATTTCTTTGCCATTCTTTTCCTTGTCAAGTTCCACGATAGCTGGACCCACTCCCAGGCCAAACAACAAGCTCTTGACCACGTGGCACATGCAACAGTTGCTTATGCTAAATACCACCACAGCATTGGCTGAAGCCAGCTTCCTCATCTTCTCATAAGTTCTCACCAACTCCACCGGCAACCTCCTCACCACCCTGTTCATGCTTCCCTGTCCTCTCATGAGATGCATCATCTTTGTTGTTCAGAACAGTCGTTTCTGGAGTCTGAATCAACTGCTTTTGAGTAACAGAAAGAGGAGAAGGGTTGATCGTTTTTATAGGATTTGATTTGGTTCTTAAAAGAAATGAAAACAAGAATGACAGAGATAGAGATATAGGATAGAGAAAGACTGCGAGAGCAGAGGGTGATATCAGGTTCTGACCTATTAGGGGACTCATGAAGTCCCGGCAAACTCTGCTGTGCTCCTAATGTTCTCTTTTTAACGCATGCTGCTGCTTCTTACTTCATAGTTTATAGAGAGAAAAAGAGAGCTTGTCTGGTTAATGAGACACCCTTCTACATAGTGGAAAAAGTTGTATGTACATTCTCTCTCTTTTTCTCTCTCTAAAATCTACATGTATATATATTTTTTATGAGATTTCATCACCATTAATGTGGTGTGAGACCCACCTCTAGAGTTTAAGATCTATTAGACATGGAGGTTGATGGAATTCCAAGAAGCATACAAGTCTATGCTGGTGAATTATTCTCTTCTTTTTGTATTATTGAGATTCTATCACCATCCATATCTAATGGATCCCACATTATAGAAGTGAGTCCCACACCATATTAAGGGTGATGAGATTCCATGGACACTAACGTACATGCTGGAGATTGGAACTTCTATTAACCCGCTAACAAATAAGATTTTAATATACCCTACAAACCTGTCAAACCTCCCATAATACTACTCATAACGTTGTGTTTCGTAGTCTTAAATCCTCTCTTATCACTAGTGTTCTTCCTGTCTTAATCTAGCTGCTAGAGTCACTCATCAAGTGACCTCTAAGGCTCTAACCATTGGATCACAACCGGTAGAACTGAGTCAATTGATTAACTTTTTTTTTTTTTTTTTTTGAAGTAAGAAGTAAACCGGTTTACTGGATTTTTATTTGGTCAATTGATGGTTTTATATGTAAAAACAAAACCGAACCATTTAGTTTTGGTTCATTTAGGTTACTCAAATCCGGTTCAGAATTGTATTTGAAAAGATGAATCACCGGCAGGTGACAGAACTACATATTCTTCTTTTCCACAAGAAAACAGAAGATCAGACCAAAAAAAAAAAAAAAAAAAAAAAAAAAAAAAACAGAAGAGAAAGAAGCCGACAAGAAGACAAATAACGTAATATGCGCCGTCGTTGGACAAGAAAGACAGTATCAATTAGCTTTAAGGGTTTTTTCAGAGTGTTACTGTATTCCTTTATTGGGACAGTAACGCCGTCAATGGTCTGTCTAACCCACCAGAGACCTGAGCGTACACTCTGCACGCGAGAGGGAAATTGAAAAGTCATCGAAAATGGGTTATCTTAAATCTCAATCGTACGATTATGCCAAAGTCATCAAGTTGCTTTTGCTGTTATGGTTTTGGTTTTGGTTTTGGTTTGTACATTATCTTTTGGTTCATCCTTTAACCCGGTCCGTTCAAGGATTCTCATCAATTAAAATGGATTTGGTCCCCCCTCCCCTGATGACTCTGATCCATGTGTACAGTGTACCAACTTAAAAATTAAACTCAATTCGATTATGAACCCTAAGAAGATTTTTTAGTAATCATGCAATATAGGATGGCTGATATGTTAGGAGTTTTATTGGTATTGGTATCCTTTTGTTATATTTTGTAAAATTTTCATGGACCTCCCTTCTATAATGCTCGATAGACCCAAAAAAAAAAAAACCTCTCTTGATCTAAGTTACAAAATCTAGCAAAAAATGAAGAATCAAAGAGAAATTACAAAACCCTAGCCTGCAATCCCTCGTTCACTTCCTCTATCCTTTGCACCACTCTATTAATTAGTTTATTGAATGAGAAGGAGACGACGTGTTTGATTCCTCTTGCTTTTTTCAATTGTTTTTCCGGCCGCTCAATGAGCATGGTTATGCCAGGGAACATTGTTACTGCCATCTTTAGTTTTGTCCTCTATTTCTGGCTGCATCTTCAGCGAAAGACCTCAAAATTTTCACTTTTAACGGCTTCCATCCAACTCAATATGGTATAGGTGAGACTTTTCCATCAGTAAAGAAGCCCTTAAGTTAACACCCTTGTTAGCGATGAAAGTGTAAACAAGAGAAAAATACAAAGAGCAGCAAACACACAATACGATGATTTACCGTGGTTCAACACTTAATTCAGAATGCCTACCTCCACCCTAGAGAATCAGATAATTTTTTTATTCACAAGAAAATTGTATACCTCTCTCCACCTCATGAAGCGTTTCCCTTCGTTTTCCCTTTTGCTAGTTTACCTAGGGTTTTCTCCATAGAAACAATATATAGGCTCCTTAGAAACCCTAATCTTACACAATTACAAGTTCACCCTTGTATATGTAATTGAACCAAACTCAAATAAAGACAATTCCAATAACTGTGTGGACCCCACATAATACAAGGCATAATCCAATAAATCTCCACCTGGCTTGGATTCTGCAAGCCACCCTAAAGAAAAATCCGTTGATGTTGATTCTGCAAGCTCCTTTATTGTCTCTGCCAAACCGCTACACCTAAACTGGTATAGCCCACACCCCATCCAGGTGTCTCTCACAGCTTACCACCTTACACTGCTATAACGTTCACTGGAGAGATCACTTCCACTCACAAAATCCAAAGCAAAAGAAACTCACTTCTTCCCAGATCTACACTTGTTCATAACTTGAATTTTCTGCAGCCTTTGTCTTCTATTTATTCCTCTTGCCTGAATTCCAATAGAAGTACCATCTGTTTCAACACTCCCTACAAGTCTGTATATATCCCCCATCATCTGTCCCTGCATCACAACCATGGTCCCTTTGGAGACCTTGAGAACTCCACCTTTTGATGAGCATTTGTAGCTTCTCGGTATTCCCAATGAAATCAGATTATTCCTTAGATCCGAAATATGTCTAACCCCAATTACAGTTCACACAGTCCCATCAAACATACGAATCCTTACAGTCTCAATCCCGACAACCTTGCTTTCAGTATCATTTACCATTCTCACCGTACCTTTATCACATACATGATATGTAGCAAATTGTTCTCTAACTAAACACATATGAAGTGAACAATTCGAATCTAAAATCCAATTTGAAATATCCATACTTAATAAAGTGGTGAGATAGACATCTCCATTACTCCACCCTTTCATGATAGCAGTTTTAGATGATTTTTTTCCCTCTCTTTGTCCTTCTTTTCCTTTTTATCCTCCTTAAACTTTGGACAATTCTTTTTTATATGACCTTCCTCCTTATAATAATAACAAATTATTTTGGGACCTTGTGACTTGAAAATGACCCATGTTCATGTCATATTCATGTCTCCCATTTGATTTTCTTCTACCCTGACCACCATCTATAACCAAGGCATTACCCTCCTTTGACGTCCCATCACCACTATTTTTTCGTTGTGTCTCATTCATCAGCAAATTAACAATAATATCATCAAGTTTGAGAGTATCCTTGCCAAACAATAGTATAGTCACGATGTAATCAAATGAAGGAGATAATGAGGCTAACAGGAGAAGTGTCTTGTCTTCCTCTTCGATCTTCACATCAAGAGCAGACAACTCCATCAAAATTCTGTTGAACTCATCAATGTGAACCTCAAATTTTGCTTCATCTAACAAACAGAGGTCATATAATTGTTTCTTCAAAAAAAACCGATTTGTCAACGATTTGTACTTGTACTTGCTCTCCAACTTGGCCCAAATTCTTCTGGATCTTTCAAACCAATGACCTTGCGAATAGTGTTATCCGTCAAAAATAATTGGATCGTGCTATTTTTTAGATCCCTCAACTCTAGCCACTCATCATTGTCATATTTTCTAGCTTGTCTGATTTCTTCTTGGGAGCCTTCAAAGTTCCTTCCCGAGAAAGAATATTTTTCACCCGTTATTGCCACAAGGTAAAATCATTATGGTCATTAGAGGGTTCTATAGAGAAGTTTGAACCCTTGGCCGTCATCTGATTAATCCTATCTTTGCCTTCCATACCTTTTCTCATTTCTCTTCTTTCGATCTATTAGAGAAAACCCTTACTCTATAGTTGTAATGTCTTCTCTTTAGGATCTTTGTGCACATCCCTCCTTACAGATCAATTATGATTTGCCCGAACCATGCTCTGATACAGCTTGTTAGGGATGAAGCGCAAGCAAGAGAAAAATATGAAGATCAAGCAAACATACAATATAAGGATTTATCGTGGTTCAGCACCCAATCCAGAATGCATGCCTCCACTCCAGAGAATCAGAGAATTTATTTCTTTACAAGAAGACTCTACACCTCTCTCTACTTCACAAAGTGTTTCCCATTGCTTTCCCTTTTACTGTTTTACCTAGGGTTTTTCCCATAGAGACAATATATAGGCTCCCTAGAAACCTTAATCCCATACAATTACAAATTAATCATTGTATATGTAATTGATCCAAACCCAAATACAAATACAACACCAATAACTGTGTGGACCCCATAGAATACAATACATAACCTAACAACCCTAACACTTTCAACAACATGTTTTGTACTCACTGTGTTTGGTTAAGTATTGTTCCACAGTCTGTTTCTATTCCGGTTGACTAGAGAGACGAAACCTGTAAATTCAAAGTCGGGTTCATAGTTAGTAAGTTTGAAAATGGCAAACATTTAGGTACGGATATGTACAGGTATTAAACACAATCAGACTTCAATACGGGGGTTGAAAATTTGATTAAAAGAAACACATACAGCATTAATATGTATGTATTTAATACATGTTTAATACAACAATCTTTTTTACTGAAAATACAGACATGTATTCACTATGCAATAGATAGGGGTGAAACAGGGTCGGATTGGGCCGGGTATCTGCAAACCCTACCCTACCCAAGAATTTTTCATGTTAACCCAAACCCTACCCTGCCCTGTCAGGGTAGTACATAACCCTACCCTAGCAGGGTACTACCAAACCCTACCCTGATTTACAGTGATTGGGGAAGGTCGGGCCGAGTTTACCCTGATTGACTCTGAATCAGGGAAAAAACAATAACTGACTAAAAGGAATAGCAAAGCATCGATTAAAAACAGAAATATTTTCATGTTTCAATAGAAAACAAAGTGCTTATTGCTTACCAGAGATCATGAAGTAAATAAAAAGAAAAAAAAATAAAATAAAAATGTTGAACATTATGTCAGTGCATCCAAAAGCACATTGATAGGGAAAAAGCAAATTCAATTCACAATTTAACAAAATCATCGAACACTAAATCATTAAAAAAATTGTAGTGCTTACAGAGACGGACTCAAAACTCTTGGAATTACCAGTTGTAAAACTCTTAAAACCACCAGGTGCAGATCGCCCTTCCAAGCTCCTGGACCACTTACAGAACCCCAACAACCCATTCAAGGTGTTGGTGTAAGCAAGATTGAACATTCCTGAGGAAGGTGGATCAGATTGGTTGAGAATACCCATGGAATGGACGGTAGAAACCTCGATCTTGCTGCCCAGAGAGACAAAATTGAGGGCATTTTGGAGATTATGTGTCGCCGGCAGGAGCTGCAACATGAGAGCATTGTCGGTAGAAACACTCGAACCACTCCAAGCCCCTCCACTAGTCCCAATACTGATTATCAAACCCACCCAAGAAACTATAAAACAAGCAATACATTCAAGCTGAAGCCATTACAATGCAAAGATTAGAAGAATGATCTGAAAATCTATAAACCTCCAACGAATAGAATGGTCTGAAAAAAAAATTAAACTTAACGAAGATAAATGATTCAGAGAGAGATAGAGAGAGAGAGAGAGAGAGAGAGAGAGAAAGAGAAAGAGAGAAAGAGAAAGAGAAAAAGTACTACCTCAAGTCAGGCCGTCGACGAAGAGGGAAGAAGAAGACTCGATGGGGTTGAGACGCTGAGTGGCTCCTTGTAGAGTGCGGCTGCAGCTAGGAGAAAGAGAGAGTGAGAGATGAATGGAGTTGGGGAGATAAGATTAGGGATTAGGGTTTAGAATCTAATTTTTGAAAATATATATATATATATATATATATATATATATAAAAGACAAGGTCAGGTAGGGTCTGGCCGGGCTCTACCCGAGGCCTCAACCCTAACCCGTCCTTACCCTGACAGGGTAAAAATTACCTTGTGCCTTGATTGGGCCCTATCAAGGTACGGGCCGGGTTAGGCCCTGACTGGGTTCAGGGTGGTTCTGGGCTGGCTCAGGCCGTCAGAATAAAACTTTCACCCCTAACAATAGACATCTACATCATTTAATGAATAGAATACTAACATATAAATACAAATTTATATATAAACAAAACTTACAATCCAAGAAATTCACATAAAATCGTCATCTCGTTAACATAAAATACATATCAAAGCCAAAAGGGTACATTTGGTAATGGGATTTCAAGGATTTGGGGAAAAATCAAAATATTAAGATAGAGAGAGAGAGAGAGGCAGAATTTTTTTTTTCATGTTTAATACGGCAATATGCATTTAAAATGTGTTTAATATGTTTCAATATAAAAATATGTTTTTTTTAGAATCTATGTAATAGTTCATAAAAATACGTAAAAACACGTTTAAAAATTTGGGATGCGTATTAAACGCTACTTTACTAACTATGGTCAGGTGTGGAAAGAGCAAGAGAGGTGGAAAGAGCAAGAGAGAGAGAGAGAGAGAGAGGAAGAAAGCATTCATATATGATGTGTGAGCTCCTAGGGAAAATAAATAAAGAATCAAATAACAGCTTTGGAATCTTTAATGAAGATTTGTCTTTTATCTTTCTAATTCTCTCACATATTCCTCTTTGTATTCTTCCACACAGTGTCTTCCTAGAAAATTTGGAAACTTTTCATTCTCTCCTATTGTTGCTGGTTCTCGCCCGATGCTGCATGGGGAAGACACCTATCAAGATGGAAGAAAATCAATCAATGAGTACAGGTTCGTAAACCTTGTGGCCACTTCGAAGCCTAAGTCATAACCGGTAACAAGCAGATGGAGCTCTGTAAAGGAAAAGTAAGAGCTTCTGTAGAGTAGGGTTTTCGCACAACGATAAGGGAGAATATAGTTAGTAAAAATGCGATTTGGTTACCTTCGTTCTGGGTTCTATCTATAGAGAGGCATAGAATGGAGTAATTGTGGGCATGATCCGAGCAGTTCCATCGATCTCAGGCATGTCCCAGATATTATGTCATCCGTTACGAGTCGTCACGATAGTTGGATAACGGAAGTTATTGCATCCATGATCCAATCCCTCAAAAATAGGGGTCGGCCTTGGTTAAGAGAGTTCATTGACCGTTGAATGATGATCTTGTGATTAATCTCCCTTGACGGTTCTGAGATTCCAGCTTGGGGACGTCCTTCCTTGTTGCCACATGTCCGTAACATATGGGATCTTTTTGAGATCTATGGTTAACCCCGAGATCGTGGGGACAACCTTGTCATGTAACTGGCGTAAAAAGCAGTGCCGTGAATGGCTGATACGTGTCTCACCCTGATTGAGGCCTTCATAGGACTCATGTCTTCTTCTTATTGGTGGTTTCATTACTCCTCTATCAGTTGCCCCTTTTTCTTTCGGGTATGCAAGAGCCAAGGGAGCCATTATGTCTTGGAATTTATCTATTCCCGACCTGGGGGCTTCTTTACCAAGCTGGGTAGGTTGGAGCCTGCCAACTCGGTTTTTGACGGCACGAAATTATCGAAGTTTCCCCCCTTGGTTCAGCTTGCGGTTCGTTCATGAACCACCATTTGATCAGAAAATATTTGACGATCTTTTGCATATCTGATAAATATGCAAGGATATCTTTATAAGGATTAAAATCGTCTCCTGCGAGGCTTTTCGCAGGAGAGGTCGCTGCGTTGAATCGATGCACGCCACGTGGAACACCTTGTATCAAACGTCTCCAGACGTTATGCTGCAGGACGTGGAGAATTTCACCGCGATACACCCAGCCGAAATAACTGAAGGGAAGGTTTTGGGGAAAATCACTGAAGGGTGAGTGAGTGAGTGAGCAGAGCGGCAGAGATCGGGAGAGAAAGGGAGAAAGCCGAAGGGAGGAGCTCGAATCCAGTAAGCGATTATCAGGGTTTTCTTTTAGGGTTTCTCAGATGGGTTGTCACACCCCAATTCTGACCCAACTAGAACGGTGTGAGTGAACCGTCATTGAACCAACAGTTCACACTAGGATCTCGAATAGGCCGTGTCCACCCATACAAACCAATTACAAATAACCACAATCAGAATATAAATATACGGCGGAAGACTTTAAATAGAATGAACTGAGTATCTATTGATAATGTAAATAAATATCCCATTATTCAAATCCAAACACATAAAATAATAATCTTTTACATCCCTTTAATCCAATCAAAATAACTGAAATAAATAAATAAAACAAATCACGGTACGTTAGAAGGGCACTCGCATGAAGCATCATGCTCGTCCTCCCCCGCTTGTACATCCAAAGCGCCTACACCTCCATATGTCGGAGCGTTCACATAATCGTCCACAGTGCATCCTGCATCAACATCTAAAACAATGTATATACAAAGGGTGAGCACACAACATAGCTCACGAAGACAATCGACAGTTTCACAAGATTATGCATGAGTAACAATCAATTTTATCTTTGTGGTCGGTTTTAAGTTTGCAATGTGCTATAGAAAGGTTTGGTGGCCCCCGCACCTCTATACACGAGTGTGTGGCGTCGCACAATAATCACACTACCACCAACCCACATGCACCCATCATGGAATAGAGATAGAGCTAAGGTATACCCGCACCTCCCGATACTCTACCCATACCAAGTACCTAAGCCCCTACGGGCGGGGCTCGCAAACTGGGCTCGCAACTAACCAATCCTATATGTCAACAATGTATGCTCTATCCCGGCACAGCCGTCTACGGCATAGAGATAGAGCTAGAGCGTGCAGGCCGGGTCGGAGACCACCACACCTCACCTCCCCCGATACCCTATCCGCAACTAACCCACTAGGATAGAAACAATACGCGGGTAGACCCTATCCCAACATAACTCCCTACGGCATAGAGATAGAGCTAAAGCATCGTGGACAAGCCGGCGTCGACTCGGAATCCCTCAGTACCACACAACAATGGCCGGGACAACATCAATATCGGAGACCACCGTACCACGACCTTCCCCGATACCCCACCCGTACCAAGCATGTTAAGATAGAATACTACAAAAGGTACCGGTGTGAAGAGCGATCCCGGGCCCATGCCCCACTCCACACACCAACGAAAACAATCACATGCCTAACAATCACATCCTATGAATGCATGAACAATAATAATAGCTGAAAGTAAAGGATGGCATGTGAATATGCACAAACATCACATCATAGATATTCAATGATTAACAACGATTTACTGTCCATTAATTATTAGGTTTAGGTCAGATTCTTTACCTGACGCTCGTTCAATAACTTGCTCCACGTCACAAGATCCAAACGATAAGTCACAAAGTCCTACAATATTATTAGGGTTTCATTAGAATAATTGCTTAGGGTTTCATGTTGGTCGAAAACCAACAGAGATCACAAAATACCCTCACAGGCCGGCCGGTGGCATGTACCGGTCGCGGCTGCGTGGGAAGAGCTGGCGACCGGTATGGTCAGCCGGTCCCCCACGGATAACCTCCCGAGAGGTAGCGGTCGCAACATACCGGTCGCACTATGTGCAACCGGTATAGTCGACCGGTATGTCTCCGGAAGACCATACATGGGTTCTTCGACTGCCGTCGACCATCCTCCATGGATTTTCAGGGTTTCCTCTATCCATTCTAAGTCTAAGCTTTGAGTTAGAGTTATCCCCAACTCATTCAAGTCTCGTTTCGATGAATATCATCTCGAAACTCAAATCTAGGGTTTGACGGCAACTTAGGGTTTATTGGCCAATTTAGGGTTTTAGATCAATACCTACTTTGCATGGTATTGATCCACCCACACAACTATCATAGGGTAAGAAGAGGGATTCAAACACTTACCGTTGACAGGCGTAACGAGAGCTTCGTCAAACGGTAATGGCGGCTCCTTCTTCTTCCTCCTAGCTCCTTCTCCTTTTCCACCTCTTTCTCTTCTCTAGGGTTTGCGAGAGACAATGGAAAGAATTTGAGGGGTTTAAGGGTGTATTTATAGGCTAGAAATAGGGTTTAGTAACCCTACTAGGATTAGGAAACTTCTAGGATTCGAAATCAGGAAAGCGAGACCCGCAGAGACTAATTTCCAAATTCCCGCACATAGCTGTGCAGGCCATACCGGTCGACCGGTACCATCATCCGGTACCATCAACCGGTATCTAAAATCAGGTATAATTGGTCGACTTTTGGTCCGATTTCGTACCTGTTTGTTATCCGCTTGCCCCGTCTGGCTCGGTGATGATCGGAAGACCTGTCACGATACAAAACCAAGGTTAGACCGGGTTTTCAGAGTGCGGGTCTCACAACTCCACCACCCTTAAAAGAAATTTCGTCCCGAAATTTGCATGTAGGTACTACAACTCCCCCACCCTTAAAAGAAATTTCGGCCTCGAAATTTGAACGTACCTTGATCGTCAAAAAGGTTAGGGTACTCCCTCCTCATCGCGCTCTCTTCTTCCCAAGTAATTTCCTCCACATTTTGGCTTCTCCAATGCACCTTCACATAGTGGATATCCTTGGTTCGAAGTTGCTGAACTTTTCGGCTTGAGAGCATTACAGGCACCACTTCGAAAGTTAAGTCTTCAGTCAAGTCTGGAGGATCAACGCTCAAGATATGCGATGGATCTCTGACATACTTCTTCAATAATGATACATGGAACACATTATGAACGCTAGACATAGATGGTGGTAGAGCCAATTGATATGCTACATTACCACGTCGATTCAATATCTCATATGGTCCCACATACCGGGGCATAGCTTCCCCTTTTTACCAAACCGTTTCAGACCTCGCACCGGTGACACCTTCAAGAACACTTTGTCACCCACTGCAAACTCCAGATCTCGACGTCGATTATCTGCATAGTGCTTCTGTCGAACCTGAGCTGTCTTTACTCTCTCCTTGATCTGATCAATTACTCGGCAAGTTTCTTCAACAAACTCCGGTCCTACAATTCTTCTTTCCCCCACTTCATTCCATAACAGAGGTGTACGACATTTTCTCCCATAGAGAGCTTCATATGGGGCCATCCCGAATTGTAGCCCGATAACGTTGTTGTAAGCAAACTCGATAAGTGATAACTTCTCATCCCAAGCTCCTTTGAAATCTAATGCACAAGCTCGAAGCATATCTTCCGGAATTTGAATGGTTCGTTTTGATCTGTCCGTCCGTCGAGGATGGAAAGCCGTCTTGAACTTCAACTTTGTTCCCATAGCTTTACGTAATCCTTCCCGAACTTCGATGTAAAACGGGGATCTCCGTCGGATACTATACTCTCGGAACGCCATGAAGTCTGACTATATTATCAACATATAACTTGGCCAGTTTCTCCATGGTATACTGAGGTCTAACCGCAATAAATCGAGCCGTCTTGGTGAGTCGATCTACTATAACCCAAACTGCATCCACTGACCTTGGTGTCAAAGGTAGGCCAGTGATGAAATCCATGGTGATACAATCCCACTTCCATGCAGGTTCTGGTAATGGCTGTAGTAAACCTGCGGGTCTTTGCCTTTCCGCTTTAACTTGTTGGCAATTCAGACATTGGAACACAAAACGAGCTATATCAGCTTTCATACCCCTCCACCAATAAAGTCTTCTTAGATCATGGTACATCTTGGTACTTCCTGGATGTACCGAATATGGAGTGTAATGAGCTTCAGTCATAACTCGGCCTCTGATATCGCAGTCTTCGCTCTCGGGTATACATAACCGTCCGCGATACTTGAGTACTTTGTCTCGATTCCAAGGTAAAGTCGGGATTGCACGAACCCTTCTCTAAGTCTTCTGCCTTGTCTTGAGATATGGATCTTGTAGGATTGCTACCTTGACTTCATCAATTAGACTCGGCGAGATCTTGGTGCGGCGAACATCATAGTGAACTTATGAATCAAGCCTTGCTCAACTGGATCTTCTGCAGTTTCGATAATATGTTCTTCATCAATTTCCATCGAACTCTAGGCTGTAGCACACAATGCAGCGTTTGTACTCGGTCCTGCCTCGGGGTTTCGATGCCCACTTTCTCGCTTAAGGCGTCAGCCACCACATTTGCTTTACCCGGATGGTACGGATGTCGCAATCATAATCTTTTAACAATTTCAGCCATCTCCTCTGTCTCATATTCAGATCCTTCGAGTGAAGAGATAAGTTAAGCTCTTGTGATCCGACTTGATCCGAAACTTCTCACCGTACAAATAGTGTCTCCAAGTCTTGATTGCATGAATAACCGCTGCTAGCTCCAAGTCATGCGTAGGATAGTTATTCTCATGCTCTTTTAACCGTCTTGATGCGTAAGCGATCACCTTCTCTTTGCATCGGAACACACCCAATACCCAACCCCGAAGCATCCGTATATAGAGTGAACGGTACGCTTGGTTCGGGGATGGTCAGGATAGGTGCGGAGACAAGTCTTGACTTCAAAGTCTGGAAGCACTTCTCACACTCATCTGTCCATATAAATTTCTCTCCCTTCTTGGTCAATCTGGTGAGTGGAACCGCGATCCTGGAGTAATCTTCCACGAATCTTCTATAATAGCCAGCCAACCCAAGGAAACTACGAATCTCTGCAACAGATTTTGGTGCTTCCCATCCTACTATAGCAGCTATCTTGCTTGGATCAACCTTGATACCGTCTCCAGATACAACATGGCCCAAGAAAGCCACTTCCTTCAGCCAAAACTCGCACTTCTTGAATTTTGCATAAAGCCTCACATCCCTCAGCCGTTGTAGGGCTGCCCTCAAATGCGCTGTATGAGTCTCCATGTCCTTAGAGTAAATCAATATGTCATCGATGAATACGATGACCGAAGTGTCCAACATGTCATGGAACACTTTCGGTTCATCGGTTCCATAAACGGCCATTTGGAGCATTGGTCAACCCGAAAGACATAACCGGAAACTCATAATGCCCATACCTCGTCCTGAAAGCAGTCTTCGAAATATCTCCGGCCTTGATCTTCAATTGGTGATACCCCGATCGGATATCGATCTTCGAGAAAACCTTTGCACCCTGCAGCTGATCGAACAGATCATCGATCCTAGGTAAAGGATATCGATTCTTGATCATCAACTTGTTCAGCTCACGATAGTCAATACATAGTCGTACACTTCCATCCTTCTTCTTGACGAATAATACAGGTGCTCCCCAAGGCGATATACTAGGTCGTATGAAGCCCTTATCCAGCAATTCTTGTAATTGGGTCTTCAACTCCTTTAACTCGGTCGGGGCCATCCTGTATGGTGCTTTAGACACCGGAGCCGAACCTGGTATAAGATCTATCACAAATTTTGTAGCCCTGTCCGGTGGTAAGCCTGGAAGATCTTTTGGAAATACATCTGGAAACTCCCGAACCACCTCTATATCTTCCATCTTGAGTGACTCTGCTGTGAGGTCGACTACAGATCCGAGATAACCCACTCCCCCTTTCTCCAAGCATCTCTTAGTTTTTAGGGGCGGAGAGGGATCAACTTCCGCTTCCTAGATAGCTTAATCCCAGCGAAACTATATTCCTTTCCCTCTTTGTCAGTAAGCATAAGCTTCCTTTCACCACATAAAAGGACGACCGAATGATGGCCTAGCCAATCCATCCCTAAAATGACATCAAAATCTGTCATCTCAAGTATTACTAGGCTTGCTTCTAACGATACTTACAGTACATGGTCCATAATACTTGGTCAAAGCCACTTCGACTCCTAGTGGAGAGCGAACTACCAAGCTTGGGTTCAATTGCTTGATTGGTAACTCCATTCGCTTCCCAAAAGAAACAGAAACAAAGGAATGCGTGGCCCCAGAGTCAAATAATACTCGGCGGGTAAACCCAGCTACATTTACAATTCCTGGAATATATTGCCCCTTAGTTCTATATGCTCATGCAATCTGAAAGAATAAATCAAATAGTAAGGGATAAAGTCGTACCAGTTACCACATCAAGTGATGCGACTGCCTCTTCGGTGGACTGCATAAACTCGGCTTGTTGGGGAGCTTGCTTCTTAGGTAGCGTGCAGTTCCTCGCAACATGTCCCAGCTGGCCGACGGTTATAACATTTAATATTTGGGTTGGGTCCGGCTAATTGTGGCACGGTGGTGCAAGGTTGTTTCACGCAGTGCTGTAGCGGACGCCCCTGTATGGGCGGAATGGTCTAGTATTACCGCCACCCGAGCTCTCTCCGGCCAGATCTCTTCACTCCCCTGTTACGAGCGAAGAAGCTGTCCCTATTGGACTCTATCACCCTCGCAACCTGCCTTGCCTCGTTGTAAGTCTTCTTGTCCGGACCCAAAAGGTGCTCTCTCGATGCTCCCACGTAGTCCCATGGTGAACCTACGTATCTTTGTCTCCTCTTCCCGCATACCGGCTGGTGCGAAGAAGAACAGCTCTTCGTACCTCTCGATATGCATCTACGGTCGGACCGACCTGCTGCAAGTTGAGAAACTCTCTCTCCATTTGATCTCCGAAGCTCTTTGGGAAGTATTTGTCGAAGAAAGCCGGTTTAAACACTTCCCGATCAACTAGTGTGTATTTGTTCTCCGGATATGCCCGTGTGGAATTCCACCAAGCATTTGCGTCCTCTCTCAGCATATGAGTGGCAAACAGGACCTTCTCCTCCTCAGTGCAAGTCATCAATCGAAAGTTCTTTTCCATTTCGGAGACCCACTGTGCTGGCCACAATGGTTTCCCTGTCCCGCCCGTGAACGATGAAGGTTTCAACTTCAAGAATCTGTCCACCGACCGCTAAGATCGTCTTGTCCCGTAGTATGCGCTCCGTACCATGGTGGTGGGTACGGATACGCCCCGGATACGTGGAAGGCGACGAAAACCGATGCGGTGGTGGTACATTCTGTGCTTGGCCCCTCGGCCTTGGGCTACTCTGCACCGGTTGGGGAGTGTTAATTCCTCCTGACTCGGGCGTCTTTCCAAGCGGGAGACGGAACCCGCTTGCTCGAGCATCTTTAGTACCGGCTCGAAATTCCTTCCCGTTGAGCTTGCATTTGATAGACCAAGTTTGTAACTATGGTCTCGGAATTCCTGTGAGGTGGTCCCGGTAATTCTGTCGGTACTTCCGGGGCTCGTTCCTCCTCCACTTCAGGGCTGGTTTCTCTAACCTGGTCCTGCTCAGCTTGCTCTTCTTCTAGGCGCATCCTGACCTGATGACGCTTCCGACCCCTTCGACCGTTTCCACCTGCCATCTCAGACTATTTATTTGGATCTGAGAAGAAGACATAACACGTGAGAATCATCAATAATAGTAGTGTTAGTCTTGAATAATACAGGGAAAAATAGTCGAGAAGTAACATTTCAATTACAAAATTTTAGAAATTTTTAATTCAATTTTTTCTGGCTCTTTGAGGCGTACCGGTCGCAACATACCAGTCGCACACTGTGGAAATATCCGCGACCGGTATAGTCGACCGGTCGAATTAAAATTCTGGCCGAGACATAGCGGTCGCATGTCTATGAGATACCGGTCGACACTCTGTATACAGTGTTGCGACCGGTATAGTCGACCGGTCAGAAAACTTTTCTGACCGAGACATAGCGGTCGCATACCTGGGGTGATACCGGTCAATAGGTATAGGCAAAACCGTCGACCGGTATGCCCAGAATTGACTTAAAATCGCGAAAAAGTGAGATTTTTCTCACTTTTCTTTTCTTCTTTTTCTCCGGTGGCGATTCTACTCTGGGTTCCGAGTTGCTACAGTCCGACCGGTGCTATTTGAAGCCGATTCCTTCCATTCAAGACCTAGCACATCGTCTCCAGGTAGGTCTCTACCCTCTCTCTCATATTTTTAGGAATTTTCCATATCGTCTTTATGTAGAAATTTAGGTTTTTCTTTGTTCGAGATGTTTTAATCGTAGGAATTCTTTTCCTTCGGCTTAGAAAGGGTTTAGGGACCCCCAAGAGCAAAAGCCCTCAACTAATTTGGGGTTCCACTGAACGATTTTCATAAAAATCGAATTTTTCATCTTTTGACCTAGGTTTTCATGAAATTTTGAAATTTTTCTAATTTTTCTTAATTCTTGGAATTTCTTGAAATTTCTTGTTATAATTGCTTGTGATTGGTTTATTGAAGAGTGTGGGGGTTACGTAAGTCCTCCTCCCCATGTTTTGGGTGAGTTCGAGGCTTTTTCTTGAATTATAGCCGTTATGCTGCCGAAATTTCGAAAATTTCTAACTTTTATTTTTGTTTTCTTTTGTTTTGCAGATTTTAAATGGCTCCTAGACGTGCTCTTGGCAAGCGTCCCCACGACTCGAGTTCACGTACCCCACAACCACCAGTTCCCCAATTGGATGAGCAATGGTTCCATTCTTTGGAAGCACAAGCTCGATTTCCATGGTTCGATAACAAAAATATAGAATCTGGGCGTCGGGTCAACGTGGAACAGTTAGACCGGTTCGATGTGCGGCGGCGTTCGACGAGGCTTGGTTGGTTGCCCGTCATCTCTTACGGCTACACCACTCGTCCCAATCCGGTTAAGCATTTCTTTGCTAACTCGGAGCTGCATGGAAATGTGAACGATCCCAACCAAGGTAGGGATTTACGTATCTCCGGGTTATATCGGGGTGTACACATCTCATTCAACACCCACCAGCTGGCCGACCTTCTAGGGGTTCCCTAATGATGGAGACCTAGTGTATTGCCCTCCCAAAGCGAAGGGCTACTTGACCGAGGACTGCGCCGGGAGATAGCTCATCGGATCTCGAACCCCCGAAGCTCCTATGAAGGCGGCTAGCTTGAGACCTGTACCTCGGGTCTACGAGTCGCATCATCCGGCACAACATCGTCCCCCGAGCGGCCATTATGGTGAGTTATCCCAGCTCACTCGGTACATCACTTACCGCATCGACACCGGAGAGCGGGTCTCTCTCCCATACCTTATCATTAGGACTATGCATCGGGAGACCCCGGCCGATCGGGCCCAGTAACCTTCCCTACGGTCGTCTCATTACTTTTCTTCTTCGCCGTCTGGGTGTGAGCATGAGAGGCGAGGTGACCGTCGAGGACACTATGACGTCGATATAGACGGGACGCCATTCGGAGGATGCGGATGGTTGATCCGCCCGTTAGTGATGACGAGTTGGAGGCTCGCCCTCATCCTCTTGGGAGAGTAAAGCAGCGGCGGCGGCGGCGGCCCGCGGCCTATGCGAGAGATGGGGGGATGATGATGATGACGATGTAGTTGGGGAAGCACCCGGTGCCTGCCCCTCGGCCTCCACTGTACCACCACCATCTGTTCCCACGGCTGGGCCATCTCGGCCCCTCCCGACTCGGTGTTGAGTATGTTTACCGAGATCAAGGACACCCGGAGGGTCATCCCGGAGTCTCGGCGAGAGATGGGTCGGGAGTTGGGACGCTGGCTCGTGGTCTACGGGTGACTCGGGACCCGGGTGCATTGGCTTAGGGTCGCATACGAGCGGGACTATGATATAGCGGACCCCATTCCTCTCAGGCCTCCTACCCCATGATTTCCCATTTACTTTTCTTTTCATATGACGGTTTATATAACAGGGTAACCTTCCGGTTTGTGGACTGTACCCTGTAGCACTATTACATTTGATACTATTTTTCCTTGTTTTAATGAAAGATTTTCATGGTTTTTCCTAACTAGTGCATGTGTAAATGTTAAGTTCCACCTTTAGAATAGTACTTTATTCTCTTTCTTATTCAACAATGCTCGGTTATACTACAATGCAAACAATGCAAATTCGGGAAATTTCTTTTAAGGGTGGTGGAGTTGTATTAAGATTTTTAAAATTTCCTAACTCAGTTCATCGACCGGTTAAGTGCGGCATGGTTTGTTGGAACGAGGCCGAGAACTCGATACCAAGTTGTCACACCCCAATTCGATCCAGCCGGAATGGTGTGAGTGAACCGTCATTGAACCAACGGTTCACACCGGGATCTCGAATAGGCGGTGTCCACCCATACAAACCAATTACACATAACCACAATCGGAATATAAATATACGACGGAAGACTTTAAATAGAATGAAGCGAGTATCTATTGATAATGTAAATAAATATCCCATTATTCAAATCCAAACACATAAAATAATAATCTTTTACATCCCTTTAAACCAATCAAAATAACTGAAATAAATAAATAAAACAAATCACGGTACACGCGAAGGGCACTCGCATGAAGCATCATGCTCGTCCTCCCCGCTTGTACATCCAAAGCAACTACACCTCCATACGTCGGAGCGTTCACATAATCGTCCACAGTGTATCCTGCATCAACATCTAAAAACAATGTATATACAAAGGGTGAGCACACAACACGGCTTCGGTAAGACAATCGAACAGTTTCACAAGATTATGCATGAGTAACAATCAATTTTATCTTGTGGTCGGTTTTAAGTTTGCAATGTGCTATAGAAAGGTTTGGTGGCCCCCGCACCTCTATACACGAGTGTGTGGCGTCGCACGGTAATCACACTACCACCAACCCACATGCACCCATCATGGAATAGAGATAGAGCTAAGGTATACCCGCACCTCCACGATACTCTACCCATACCGGTACCTAAGCCCCTCTTGGCCGGGGCTGCAAACTGGGCTCGCAACTAACCAATCCTATATGTCAACAATGTATGCTCTATCCCAGGCACAGCCGTCTACGGCATAGAGATAGAGCTAGGCGTGCAGGCCGGGTCGGAGACCACCACACCTCACCTCCCCCCGATACCCTATCCGTAACTAACCCACTAGGATAGAAACAATACGCAGGTAGACCCTATCCCAACATAACTCCCCTACGGCATAAAGATAGAGCTAAAGCATCGTGGATAAGCCGGCGTCGACTCGGAATCCTCGGTACCACACAACAATGGCCGGGACAACATCAATATCGGAGACCACCGTACCACGACCTTCCCCCGATACCCCACCCGTACCAAGCATGTTAAGATAGAATACTACAAAAGGTGCCAGTGTGAAGAGCGATCCCAGGCCCATGCCCCACTCCACACACCAACGAAAACAATCACATGCCTAACAATCACATCCTATGAATGCATGAACAATAATAATAGCTGAAAGTAAAGGATGGCATGTGAATATGCACAAACATCATATCATAGAGATTCAATGATTAACAACGATTTACTGTCCATTAATTATTAGGTTTAGGTCAGATTCCCTTACGCCGACTTCGTTCAATAACTTGCTCCACGTCGCAAGATCCAAACGATAAGTCACAAAGTCTTACAATATTATTAGGGTTTCATTAGAATACATTGCTTAGGGTTTCATGTTGGTCGGAAACCACCAGAGATCACAAAATACCCTCACGAGCTGGCCGGTGGCATGTACCGGTCGCGACTGTGGGAAAGACTGGCGACCCGGTATGGTATGTAAGACCCGCGACTAAAATCCGGTCTAACCTTGGTTTTGTATCGTGACAGGTCTTCCGATCATCACCGAGGCCACGGGCAAGCGGATAACAAACAGGTACGAAATCAGACCGAAGTCGACCAATTATACCTGATTTTAGGTATACCGGTCGACCGGTATGGCCTGCACAGCTATGTGTGGGAATTTGGAAATTTGTCTCTGCGGGTCCCGCTTTCCTGATTTCAAATCCTAGAAGTTTCCTAATCCTAGTAGGGTTACTAAACCCTATTTCTAGCCTATAAATACACCCTTAAACCCCTCAAATCCTTTCCATTGTCTCTCACAAACTCTAGAGAAAAGAAAGAGCTTGGAAAGGAGAAGGAGCTAGGAAGAAGAAGGAGGTGCCGCCATTACCGTCTGACGAAGCTCACGCTACGCCTGTCAACGGTAAGTGTTTGAATCCATCTTCTTACCCTATGAAAGTTGTGTGGGTGGATCAATACCATGCAAAGTAGGTATTGATCTAAAACCCTAAATTGGCCAATAAACCCTAAGTTGTCGTCAAACCCTAGATTCGAGTTTCGAGATGATATTCATCGAAACGAGACTTGAATGAGTTGGGGATAACTCTAACTCAAAGCCTAGACTTAGAATGGATAGGAGAAACCCCGAAAATCCATGGAGGATGATCGACGGCGGTCGAAGAACCCATGTATGGTCTTCCGAGACATACCGGTCGACTATACCGGTTGCACATAGTGCGACCGGGTATGTTGCGACCGCTACCTCTCGGGAGGTTGTTTGTGGGGGACCGGCTGACCATACTGGTCGCCAGTCTTTCCACGAGCTGCGACCGGTATATGCCACCCGGTCGGCCGTGAGGGTGTTTTGTGATTTCGTTGGGTTCGACCAACATGAAACCCTAAATAATATATTCTAATGAAACCCTAATAATATTGTAGGACTTTGTAACTTATCGCTTGGATCTTGCGACGTGGAGCAAGTTATTGAACGAGCGTCCGTAAGGGAATCGACCTAAACCTAATAATTAATGGACAGTAAATCGTTGTTAATCGTTAAATATCTATGATGTGATATTTGTGCATATTCACATGCCATCCTTTACTTTCAGTTATTATTATTTTTCATGCATTCATAGGATGTGATTGTTAGGCATGTGATTGTTTCGTTGGTGTGTAGAGTGGGGCATGGGCCTGGGATCGCTCTTCACACTGGCACTTTTTGTAGTATTCTGTCTTAACATGCTTGGTACGGGTGGGGTATCAGGGGAAGATCGTGGTACGATGGTCTCCGATATTGATGTTGTCCCGGCCATCGTTGTGTGGTACCGAGGATTCCGAGTCGACGCCGGGCTTGTCCACGATGCTTTAGCTCTATCTCTATGCCGTAGGGAGTTATGTTGGGATAGGGTCTACCTGGGGGAGGTGCGGGTATACCTTAGCTCTATCTCTATTCCATGATGGGTGCATGTGGGTTGGTGGTAGTGTGATTACTGTACGACGCCACACACTCGTGTATAGAGGTGCGGGGGCCACCAAATCTTTTTATAGCACATTGCAAACTTAAAACCAAACCACAGCATAAAATGATTGTTACTCATGCATAATCTTGTGAAACTGTCGATTGTCTTATCGAAATGTGTTGTGCGCTCACCCTTTGTATATACATTGTTTTTAGATATTGATGCAGGATACACTGTGGACGACTATGTGAACGCTCCGGCGTACGGTGGTGTAGCTACTTTGGATGTACAAGCAGGGGAGGACGAGCATGATGCTTCATGCGAGTGCCCTTTCTGCGTGTACCTTTGATTTGTTTTATTTATTTATTTCAGTTATTTTTTATTGGATTAAAGGGATGTAAAAGATTATTATTCTATGTGTTTGAATTTGAATAATGGGATATTTATTTAAATTATCATTAGATACTCAGTTCATTCTATTTAAAGTCTTCCGCTGTATATTTATATTCTGATTGTGGTTATGTGTAATTGGTTTGTATGGGTGGACACGGTCTATTCGAGATCCTGGTGTGAACCGTTGGTTCAATGACGGTTCACTCACACCATTCCGGGTTGGATCGAATTGGGGTGTGACAACTTGGTATCGAGCTCTCGGGCCTGTTCCAACAAACCATGCTGCACATGACGGGGTCGATGAACTGAGTTAGGAAAATTTAAAAATCTTAATACAAACACACCCTAAGCATTGTTTGATACCTGAGACGGATTAAGAAAGAGAATAATGTACTATTCTAAATATGAAACTTAATTGTGCACATATACTAGTTAGGAAAAACCATGCACTTTCATTAAATAGAAAAAATAGTATCAAATGTAATAGCGCTACAGGGTACAGTCCACAAACCGGAAAGTTACCCTGTTATTTAAACCGTCATATGAAAAGAAAAGTAAATGGGAAATCATGGGGTGGGAGGCCTGGGAGGAATGGGGTCAGCTATATCATAGTCCCGCTCGTATGCGACCCTAAGCCAATGCACCTGGTTCTGAGTCACCCGTAGACCACGAGCCAAGGCGTCCCAACTCCCGACCCATCGCGCCGAGACTCCGGGGATGACCCTCCGGGTGTCCCCCGATCTCGCAAACATACTCAACACCGAGCCGGGAGGGGGTGAGATGGCCCAATTGTGGGAACGGATGGTGGTGGTACAGTGGAGGCCGTGGGGCAGGCAACCGGTGCTTTCCCAACTACATCGTCATCATCATCATCCCCCATCTCTGCCGCATAGGCCGCATTGGCCGCGCCGCTGCTGCCGGCTGCTGCTGCTACTCTCCCAAGTGGACGAGGGCGAGCCTCCAACTCGTCATCACTAATGGGCAGATCAACCATTTGCATCCTCTGTATCGTATCCCAGCCGATGTCGGAGGTCATGGAGTCCTCGACGGCTACCTCTCCTCTGAAACTCACGCCCAGACGGCGAAGAAGGAAAGTGACGAGACAGCCATAGGGAAGGTTGCTGGCCCGATCGGCCACAGCCGCTTGATGCATAGTCCGGATGATGAGGTAAGGAAGTGAGATCCGCTCTCCTATGTAGACGCAATAGGTGACGTACTGGGTGAGTTGGGACAACTCATTGTAGTGGCCGCTCTGTGGCACTATATCGTGGCCGGATAATGTGGTCGTAGACCGGGGTATAGGTCTCAAGCTAGCCGCCTTCATAGGAGCCCCGGGGTTGAGGATCCGATGCAAGTTTCAAATTTGCATAAAAGTGCTTGACCAGATTAGGGCGTGTGGTTTCTGTGTAGGAAATAACCGGCAACCAACCTAGAGCGCCAAAAGCCGTCTCTACATTGAACCGGTGCAGTTGTTCCACGTTGACCCGGCGCCCGGATTCAATACTCTTATTATCAAACCAGGAAAACCGAGCTTGAGCTTCCAAGGAGCGAAACCATAGCTCATCTAGCTGAGGAACTGGCGGAGAGGGAACCCGAGAACTAGAACCATGTGAGCGTTTCCCGAGGTTGCGTCTAGGAGCCATTTAGAATCTACAAAACAAAAGAAAATGAGATAAAAGTTAGAAATTTTCAAAATTTCGGCAGCATAACGACAGTAAATTGGGAAAAAGCCTCGAACTCACCCAAAAACATGGGGAGGAGGACTTACGTAACCCCCACACTCTTCAACAAACCAATCACAAGCAATCATAATAAGAAATTTCGAGAATTTGAGAAAAATCAAGAAATTTCGAAATTTTTGAAAAACCTAGGTTAAAAAGTGTAAAAATTCGATTTTTATCAAAACCTTGCGGTGGAACCCCAAATTAGTTGAGGGCTTTTGCTCTTGGGGGTCCCTAAACCCTTTCTAAGCCGAAGGAAAAGAATTCCTACGGTTAAATAATCTCAAACAAAGAAAAACCTAAATTTCTACATAAAGACGATATGGAAAACTTGTAAAAATATGAGAGAGAGAGGGAGGAGACCTACCTGGAGACGATGTTCTAGCTTTGGAATGCGAGAAATCGGCTTCTAAAAGTACCGGCCGGACTGTAGCAACTCAGTTGGGCAGAGAGGAATCGCCACCGGAGAGGAAGAAGAAAGAAAAAGTGAGAAATTTCTCACTTTTTCGTGATTTTAAAGCCATTTCGGGCATACCGGTCGATGGTTATGCCTATACCGGTCGACCGGTATCAACCCCAGGTGTGCGACCGCTATGTCTCAGTCAAAAAAATTTCCTGACCGGTCGACTATACCGGTCGCAACACTGTATACAGAGTGTCGACCGGTATCTACTAGACATGCGACCGGTACGTCTTGGCCAGAAATTGAATTCTGACCGGTCGACTATACCGGCCGCATACTGTTCCACAGGGGTGCGACCGGTATGTTGCGACCGGTACGTCCCAAAGAGCTTCAGAGATCAAATGGAGAGAGAGTTTCTCAACCTGCAGCAGGCTCAGTCGACTGTAGATGCATATCAGCAGAGGTACGAAGAGCTGTTCTTCTTCGCACCAGTCAGTATGCAGGAAGAGGAGACAAAGATACGTAGGTTCACCATGGGACTACGTGGAAGCATCAGAGAGCACCTTTTGGGTCTGGACAAGAAGACTTACAACGAGGCAGTGCAGGTTGCGAGGGTGATAGAGTCCAAATCAAAAGGGACGTTTCTTCGCTCGAACAGGGGAGTAAAGAGATCTGCTGGAGAGAGCTCAGTGGCGGTAATACTAGACCATTCCGCCCATACAGGGGCAGCCCGCTACAGTACCTGCGAGAAAAAACCTGGCACCACCGGTGCCACAATTAGCCAGACCCAACCCAAATATTAAATGTTATAACTGTCAGCAGCTGGGACATGTTGCAAGGAACTGCACGCTACCTAAGAAGCAAGCTCCCCAACAAGCCAGAGTTTATGCAGTCACCACTGAAGAGGCAGTCGCATCACTTGATGTGGTAACTGGTACGACTTTATCCCTTACTATTTGATTTATTCTTTCAGTTGCATGAGCATATAGAACTAAAGGGCAATATATTCCAGGAATTGTAAATGTAGCTGGTTTACCCGCCGAGTATTATTTGACTCGGGGCCACGCGATTTCCTTTGTTTCTGTTTCTTTTGGGAAGCGAATGGAGTTACCAATCAAGCAATTGAACCCAAGCTTGACAGTTCGCTCTCCACTAGGAGTCAAAGTGGCTTTGACCAAGTATTATGGACCATGTACCGTAAGTATCGAGGGCCGAGACTTAGAAGCAAGCCTAGTAATACTTGAGATGGCAGATTTTGATGTCATTTTAGGGATGGATTGGCTAGGCCATCATTCGGCCGTCCTTTTATGTGGTGAAAGGAAGCTTATGCTTACTGACAAAGAGGGAAAGGAATATAGTTTCGCTGGGATTAAGCTATCTAGGAAGCGGAAGTTGATCCTCTCTGCCCTAAAGACTAAGAGATGCTTGGAGAAAGGGGGAGTGGGTTATCTCGTATCCGTAGTCGACCTCACAGCAGAGTCACTCAAGATGGAAGATATAGAGGTGGTTCGGGAGTTTCCAGATGTATTTACGTAAGATCTTCCGGGGCTTACCACCGGACAAGGCTACAGAATTTGTGATAGATCTTATACCAGGTTCGGCTCCGGTGTCTAAAGCGCCATACAGGATGGCCCCAACCGAGTTAAAGGAGTTGAAGACCCAATTACAAGAATTGCTGGATAAGGGCTTCATACGACCTAGTATTTCGCCTTGGGGAGCACCTGTGTTGTTCGTCAAGAAGAAAGATGGAAGTGTACGACTATGTATTGACTACCGTGAGCTAAACAAGTTGACGATCAAGAATCGGTATCCTTTGCCTAGGATCGATGATCTATTCGATCAGCCGCAGGGTGCAAAGGTTTTTCAAGATCGATCTCCGATCGGGTATCACCAATTGAAGATCAAGGCCGGAGATATTCCGAAGACTGCTTTCAGGACAAGGTATGGGCATTATGAGTTTCTGGTAATGTCTTTCGGGTTGACCAACGCTCCAGCGTCGTTTATGGAACTAATGAACCGAGTGTTCCATTATATGTTGGACACTTCGGTCATCGTATTCATCGATGACATATTGATTTACTCTAAGGACATGGAGACTCATACAGCGCATTTGAGGGCAGCTCTACAACGGCTGAGGGATGTGAGGCTTTATGCAAAATTCAAGAAGTGCGAGTTTTGGCTGAAGGAAGTGGCTTTCTTGAGCCATGTTGTATCTGGAGACGGTATCAAGGTTGATCCAAGCAAGATAGCTGCCATAGTAGGATGGGAAGCACCAAAATCTGTTGCAGAGATTCGTAGTTTCCTTGGGTTGGCTGGCTATTATAGAAGATTCGTGGAAGATTACTCCAGGATCGTGGTTCCACTCACCAGATTGACCAAGAAGGGAGAGAAATTTATATGGACAGACGAGTGTGAGAAGTGCTTCCAGACTTTGAAGTCAAGACTTGTCTCTGCACCTATCTTGACCATCCCCGAACCAAGCGTACCGTTTACTCTATATACGGATGCTTCAGGGTTGGGTATTGGGTGTGTTCGATGCAAGGAGAGAAGGTGATCGCTACGCATCAAGACGCTTAAAAGAGCATGAGAAGAACTATCCTACGCATGACTTGGAGCTAGCAGCGGTTATTCATGCAATCAAGACTTGGAGACACTATTGTACGGTGAGAAGTTTCAGATCAAGTCAGATCACAAGAGCTTAACTTATCTCTTCACTCAGAAGGATCTTAATATGAGACAGAGGAGATGGCTGGAATTATTAAAAGATTATGATTGCGACATCCAGTACCATCCGGGTAAAGCAAATGTGGTGGCTGACGCCTTAAGCAGAAAGTGGGCATCAAAACCTTAGGCAGAACCAAGTACAAATGCTGCATTGAGTGCCGCAGCCTCTAGTTCAATCGAAGGTGACGAAGAGCATATAATTGAAACTGCAGAAGATCCAGTTGAGCAAGGCTTGATTCATAAGTTCACTATGATGTTCGCCGCATTGAAGATTTCACCGGGTCTAATTGATGAAGTCAAGGTAGCAATCCTACAGGATCCATATCTCAAGACAGTGCAGGAAGACTTAGAGAAGGGTACGTGTAATCCTGACTTTACCTTGGAATCAGACAAAATACTCATGTATCGCGGACGGTTATGTATACCTGAGAGTGAAGACTGCGATATCAGAGGCCGAGTTATGACTGAAGCTCATTACACTCCATATTCGGTACATCCAGGGAGTACCAAGATGTACCATGATCTAAGAAGCCTATATTGGTGGAGGGGTATGAAAGCAGATATAGCTCGTTTTGTGTTCCAATGTCTGAATTGTCAACAAGTTAAAGCGGAAAGGCAAAGACCCGCGAGGTTTACTACAGCCGTTACGTAACCCGCATGGAAGTGGGATTGTATCACTATGGATTTCGACACCGGCTTACCTTTGACACCAAGGTCGGTGGATGCGTTTGGGTTATAGTAGATCGGCTCACCAAGACAGCTCGATTTATTGCGGTCGGACCTCAATATACCATGGAGAAGTTGGCCAAGTTATATGTTGATAATATAGTCAGACTTCATGGCGTTCCGAGAGTATAGTATCCGACAGAGATCCCCGTTTTACATCAAAATTCGGGAAGGATTACGTAAAGCTATGGGAACAAAGTTGAAGTTCAAGACAGCTTTCCATCCTCAAACGGACGGACAATCGAACGAACCATTCAAATTCCGGAAGATATGCTTCGAGCTTGTGCATTAGATTTCAAAGGAGCTTGGGATGAGAAGCTATCACTTATCGAGTTTGCTTACAACAACAGTTATCGAGCTACAATTCGGATGGCCCCATATGAAGCTCTCTATGGGAGAAAATGTCGTACACCCTCGTTATGGAATGAAGTGGGGGAAAGAAGAATTGTAGGACCGGAGTTTGTTGAAGAAACTTGTCGAGTGATTGATCGGATCAAAGAGAGTAAAGACAGCTCAAGTTCGACGAAGCACTATGCGGATAATCGACGTCGAGATCCGGAGTTTGCAGTGGGTGACAAAGTGTTCTTGAAGGTGTCACCGGTGCGAGGTCCGAAACGGTTTGGTAAGAAGGGGAAGCTATGCCCCGGTATGTGGGACCATATGAGATATTGAATCGACGTGGTAATGTAGCATATCAATTGGCTCTACCACCATCTATGTCTAGCGTCCATAATGTGTTCCATGTATCATTCATGAAGAAGTATGTCGGAGATCCATCGCATATCTTGAGCGTTGATCCTCCGGACTTGACGAAGACTTAACTTTCGAAGTGGTGCCTGTAATGCTCTCAAGCCGAAAAGTTCAAGCAACTTCGAACCAAGGATATCCACTATGTGAAGGTGCATTGGAAAAGCCAAAATGTGGAGGAAATTACTTAGGAAGAAGAGAGCGCGATGAAAAAGGAGTAACCTAACCTTTTTGACGATCAAGGTACATTCAAATTTCGAGGCCGAAATTTCTTTTAAGGGTGGGGAGTTGTAGTACCTACATGCAAATTTCGGGACGAAATTTCTTTTAAGGGTGGTGGAGTTGTAAGACCCGCACTCTGAAAATCCGGTCTAACCTTGGTTTTGTATCGTGACAGGTCTTCCGATCATCACCGAGCCAGACGGGGCAAGCGGATAACAAACAAGTACAAAATCGGACCGAAGTCGACCAATTATACCTGATTTTAGGTATACCGGTCGATGGTACCGGATGACGGTACCGGTCGACCGGTATGGCCTGCACAGCTATGTGCGGGAATTTGGAAATTTGTCTATGCGGGTCCCGCTTTCCTGATTTCGAATCCTAGAAGTTTTCTAATCCTAGTAGTGTTACTAAACCCTATTTCTAGCCTATAAATACACCCTTAAACCCCTCAAATCCTTTCCATTGTCTCTCACAAACTCTAGAGAAAAGAAAGAGCTTGGAAAGGAGTAAGAGCTAAGAAGAAGAAGGAGGTGCCGCCATTACCGTCTGACGAAGCTCACGCTACGCCTGTCAACGGTAAGTGTTTGAATCCATCTTCTTACCCTATGAAAGTTGTGTGGGTGGATCAATACCATGCAAAGTAGGTATTGATCTAAAACCCTAAATTGGCCAATAAACCCTAAGTTGCCGTCAAACTCTAGATTCGAGTTTCGAGATGATATTCATCGAAACGAGACTTGAATGAGTTGGGGATAACTCTAACTCAAAGCCTAGACTTAGAATGGATAGGAGAAACCCTAAAAATCCATGGAGGATGATCGACGGCAGTCGAAGAACCCATGTATGGTCTTCCGGAGACATACCGGTCGACTATACCGGTTGCACATAGTGCGACCGGTATGTTGCGACCGCTACCTCTCGGGAGGTTGTTTGTGGGGGACCGGCTGACCATACTGGTCGCCAGTCTTTCCACAGAGCTGCGACCGGTATATGCCACCGGTCAGCTCTGTGAGGGTGTTTTGTGATTTCTGTTGGGTTCCGACCAACATGAAACCCTAAATAATATATTCTAATGAAACCCTAATAATATTGTAGGACTTTGTGACTTATCGTTTGGATCTTGCGACGTGGAGCAAGTTATTGAACGAGCGTCAGGTAAGGGAATCTGACCTAAACCTAATAATTAATGGACAGTAAATCGTTGTTAATCGTTAAATATCTATGATGTGATATTTGTGCATATTCACATGCCATCCTTTACTTTCAGTTATTATTATTTTTCATGCATTCATAGGATGTGATTGTTAGGCATGTGATTGTTTTCGTTGGTGTATAGAGTGGGGCATGGGCCTGGGATCGCTCTTCACACTGGCACTTTTTGTAGTATTTTGTCTTAACATGCATGGTACGGGTGGGGTATCAGGGGAAGATCGTGGTACGGTGGTCTCTGATATTGATGTTGTCCCGGCCATCGTTGTGTGGTACTGAGGATTCCGAGTCGATGCTGGCTTGTCCACGATGCTTTAGCTCTATCTCTATGCCGTAGGGAGTTATGTTGGGATAGGTCTATCTGCGTATTGTTTCTATCCTAGTGAGTTAGTTGCGAATAGGGTATCAGGGGGAGGTGAGGTATGGTGGTCTCTGACCCCGGGCACGCCTAGCTCTATCTCTATGCCGTAGACGGCTATCTTGGGATAGAGCATACATTGTTGACATATAGGATTGGTTAGTTGCGAGCCCGGGTTTGCGAGCCCGGCCGATAGGGGCTTAGGTACTGGTATGGGTAGAGTATCGGGGAGGTGCGGGTATACCTTAGCTCTATCTCTATTCCATGATGGGTGCATGTGGGTTGGTGGTAGTGTGATTCGCGGCGACGCCACACACTCGTGTATAGAGGTGCGGGGGCCACCAAACCTTTCTATAGCACATTGCAAACTTAAAACCAAACCACAGTATAAAATGATTGTTACTCATGCATAATCTTGTGAAACTGTCTCGATTGTCTTACCGAGCCGTGTTGTGTGCTCACCCTTTGTATATACATTGTTTTTAGATGTTGATGCGGAGATACACGTGGACGACTATGTGAACGCTCCGGCGTACGGTGGTGTAGCTGCTTTGGATGTACAAGCGGGGAGGACGAGCATGATGCTTCATGCGAGTGCCCTTTTTCGCGTGTACCTTTTGATTTGTTTTATTTATTTATTTCAGTTATTTTTTATTGGATTAAAGGGATGTAAAAGATTATTATTCTATGTGTTTAAATTTGAATAATGGGATATTTATTTAAATTATCATTAGATACTCGATTCATTCTATTTAAAGTCTTCCGCTTTGTATATTTATATTCTGATTGTGGTTATGTGTAATTGGTTTGTATGGGTGGACACGGCCTATTCGAGATCCTGGTGTGAACCGTTGGTTCAATGACGGTTCACTCACACCATTCTGGTTGGATCAGAATTGGGGTGTGACATGGTCAGCCGGTCCCCCACAGATAACCTCCCGAGAGGTAGCGGTCGCAACATACCGGTTGCACATAGTGCAACCGGTATAGTCGACCGGTATGTCTCCGGAAGACCATACATGGGTTCTTCGACTGCCGTCGACCATCCTCCATGGATTTTCAGGGTTTCCTCTATCCATTCTAAGTCTAAGCTTTGAGTTAGAGTTATCCCCAACTCATTTAAGTCTCGTTTCGATGAATATCATCTCAAAACTCAAATCTAGGGTTTGACGGCAACTTAGGGTTTATTGGCTAATTTAGGGTTTTAGATCAATACCTACTTTGCATGGTATTGATCCACCCACACAACTATCATAGGGTAAGAAGAGGGATTCAAACACTTACTGTTGACAGGCGTAACGAGAGCTTCGTCAAACGGTAATGGCGGCTCCTTCTTCTTCCTCCTAGCTCCTTCTCCTTTTCCACCTCTTTCTCTTCTCTAGGGTTTGCGAGAGACAATGGAAAGGATTTGAGGGGTTTAAGGGTGTATTTATAGGCTAGAAATAGGGTTTAGTAACCCTACTAGGATTCGAAATCAGGAAAGCGGGACCCGCAGAGACTAATTTCCAAATTCCCGCACATAGCTGTGCAGGCCATACCGGTCGACCGGTACCATCATCCGGTACCATCAACCGGTATCTAAAATCAGGTATAATTGGTCGACTTTTGGTCCGATTTCGTACCTGTTTGTTATCCGCTTGCCCCGTCTGGCTCGGTGATGATCGGAAGACCTGTCACGATACAAAACCAAGGTTAGACCGGGTTTTCAGAGTGCGGGTCTTACATGGGTCTTCTGGACTTCGGTTCAGTTAGAGAGAAGGGAAGCTAAGAAGAGGTCGGCGGGTTTTGAGGGTGGAGTGGAGGGCTTGAGAGTGCTTCAGCCAGATCGGGGAGATAGTGAGAAGGTGAGACAAAAGAAGAGGAAGATCAGGGACGGGAGCCGAGATCGGAGGGGAGAGATCTGAGAGCTAGGAGAAGCCTGAAACTTGGAAAGGGAAGCTCCAAGGTATTATCCCCATTCCTCCGCCACCTGAAACTCAGAAAGGGAAGCTCCAAGGTATTATCCCCATTTCTCCGCCGCTCTCTCTCTTCTCTCTCTGTCTCATTTCTCTCTTCTTCCTCTTTCAATCCTCTCTCCTCCCTCTGAAACGCGACTGGTCTGCTTTCCTATTTTTCAGATTCAAAAGAGGCATTTGATATGATGCTTATGGTTGAGGATTGTGTCTACTGCAGCTGGTTTTCGTAAGACGTTAGATGAAAGAATCTCCATGTGTTACGCATCTGAGAATAGCAGCTACGTCTCCTGCGGATACCCTCGCAGGAGACGATTTGAATCCTCTTTATAAACCCGGATTTCCCGCCTAAATGAACAAGCTGGTGACGGATGAAACTTCGCCATGTGTAGCCATCGGCAGTAGATGTCGAGGGCATCGAGGTATGTTCCTCGTACGGGGGATCGCCACATGGCAATGTAAGAAGCGAGATCCGAGGTGTCCAACGTTTGTTCATCATTACGTTAGACCTTTGAGCCCATGAGGATGCACCACGTATCTGAATTGAACCGAAAATTGACGAATTAGTTCTTCATAATCGTCACAGCTCATACACCATGATTTTTGGCCTCTTAGAGCATGCCACGTGTTCACACTGGGAAATCCGAAGCTTCAAGTATTTTGAACTCTTAGGGGGTGTTTGGTAACACTCCAGAAGCTGGATTCTGACTTCTGGAGTATAAATGGAGTAGAAGCCTGTGTGGAAACCCGGTTCGGACTTCTGGAGAATCCATGAGTGAACCGGCTCCAAATGAGCTTTAGAATCTAATTTTTTGGAGCATCAAATAGATGTTTTTCGACTTCAGAGCACAATTTTGAAGTAAAAATCACCCCACACCACTACTACCAGTAACTACCACCACCAACACCACAACCCACTAGCCACCACCCACCACCGCCACCACCCTCCACCACCCACTACCGCCACCACCACCACTACCACCACACCGCCACCACCACCACCACCACCACCATCCTCAATCACCACCCACCGCCACCTACCATCGCCACCATCACCAACCACCGGCCACCAACCACCGCCACCACCACCCACCGCCACCTACCATCGCCACCACCACCAGCCACCAACCACCGCCACCACCACCTACCACCACCACCAACTATCACCCACCACCACCACCACCCCTCGTCGCCACCACCACCAACCACCCACCACTGCCACCACCATCCACTACCACCCACCGCCACCACCACCATCCTCAATCACCACCCACCGCCACCTACTATCGCCACCAACCACCACCATCACCACCAACTATCACCCACCACCACCGCCACCACCACCACCCCCCGTTGCCACCACCACCAACCACCCACCACCGCCACCTACCATCGCCACCACCACCAGCCACCAACCACCGCCACCACCATCCACTACCACCCACCACCACCGGAACCACCCTCCACCACCACCCCCCACCCACCGCCACCCTTCACCACCACCTCCCACCCACCACCACCATCACCACTCACCACTAGTGCCACCATTCGCCACTCCCCACCACTACTCTGGAGTCCATGACTAAATTAGGTTAACAAACATGTTTCTACTCCCTCATACTCTTGAATCCTTTTGAAGTTGGAGTAGAAATTTGAACCTGAAATAAGAATCCTAGAGTTGAAGTTTTATCAAACAGCCCCTTAGGGATTTCAAGCAAATGCAATTTTAAGCCTCTTGGACTACACCATGTGGTAGTGCCTAGGGTGAATTTAGCATCGGAGCCGGGCAGCTGAGGGGCTAAAGATGACCCTAAGAAGTAGTGGCAAAAGATTTGGATGCTATAAGTGTAACAATAAATATGATTTTAAATAACCTTGTGTAGTCTTGTGTAGCAAAATAGGATTCATGTATGTAGTGAACTTTTTTTTTTTTTCTTTTTGGTGTGTGTGTGGTTGTGTAGCAAAACGACTACTCATTACTACGCTTGGAATGCATTAGCTGGTTGTTATAAGATTCAATTAGCCATGGGGCAGAATTTGACCACACAGTCTTTTGCTACTTGAAATTATGTATGTTATGTTTTTGGTTAGAGAATGATGAATTGGCCTATGCTAAGTACTTTTTCCTTTTTTTTGGTTAGAACCTATACTAAGTACTTGAACTTAATTGTTATGGTGTGATAGTGTAATGTAAATTCTTATTATACTTTGCTGAATTGATGATACTATGCTTCATGTATAATATTACAGAAATAAATGATTTATAAAGCACTAATGTTGCTGTGAATGATTGCTAGGAACTTTGACAGAAATAAGTGTTGGACTGCTTTCTTATGTTAAGAAATGGATTGCTGAAATACCAAATGTAGGATAAGATCATTGATTGATCATACTGTTTTAAGATACGTATAAAAATGCTGAAACCATGCTCTACAAGTTTGGGAATTACAGGTAACACTAGCTAAGTAGTTGAACATGGAAACTATATGGACACTTGCTGAGAAATGGAAACTAGGAAATGTTAAGGATTAAAACGGAAATGGACTAATTTACCACAAAAAAAAAACCCAAAAATGGACTATTATAAGTAGAATGAACTTAATTGTAGTGTCATGGTCAGAAATGAAATGAAAGACCAGAATACGAAGAACATGAAAATAAATGTATGAAAGGGCCAAGGAGGCAATAATGATGAGAACCATTGGTTAGACAACAGCCTCATGTGTGACGTCACAGGGTGAGTCAACCAGTGGGGGTGCAACTAGACAAGATACGTAGTTTAACCTGATGAGTCCATTGCACCACCCTATATGAAAGATATGAAAGGAGGGTAACCGTTCTATGCTGGGACCTACGGGAAAGCCTGCAACGGGGTGTATCTGGGCAAGACACATACATTAACCCGGTGAGTCCAATACACTAACCGATATAAAAGAAAAGTATCTGGACAATAAACGTAGATTAATTAACCCTGTGAGTCCGATACGCTACCCAAAATGAAATGAAAGTAATGCCTTGAAAGATAAGGTAAAGTAATGAAAGAAATACTAAGAAAAGCATTGGGATGGAAAGATAATGAGATGATCTAAGTAAGTTCATGAAGAGAAACAAATTTTTTTTTAAGCTAAGTTAATGTACTTGCTATGTATCATTTTAAAGCATGATAGTCTTTATTTATTTTTTTATGCATGTATGTACTCTTGCCAGGATAGTAACTTCATCACTGAGCTTTGGCTCACTCTATCTATATGTTGAATATTACAGATGAAGAAGGTGATGGGAAAGCTGAAGAATGAGCATTGGAAGTCTTAAGTGGGAGGATAATACCCCTTGACACACATTATCATTTTGTTATATTTTTACTTTGGATGTATTTACCTTGTATTTGGGCAAGCTTTATTTGTGTTGTGCCCATCTTTTGTAAAGAAGGTTTATGTTGTAAAGAACTATGCAGGCACCAGTTACTACATTATGTAAATATTTAAGTCTTCTACTGTTTTGTTATTGAATGAAGATGTGGTTTATCTTGCATATGACATATTTTGATGAGAAAAAAAAATTTTAAGAAGGTTTTTCCTATATGAATGTTTGGATGTTAATGACCAGACCACTAATCCGAACCCGAACCTGAGTAGGCTCCCTACAGGTAGTATCTATACCCATCACAGACCTCGACAATAAGGAAAGGAGCTTCCTAGATAAAAAGTCTGCAATGCTGTTAAACTCTCTGGGTAGAAAACCAAAATTACATAATTCAAAATAAGAAAAGTGTTTAATATCATCGATCACAGGGCGAAGTATAAGAGCCAGGCACCGTGACCAATTTTCCAGGGAGTCAGATCACCACCAGATTGTAAAAAAGCCTGATGAATTGTTATGGTAATTTTGACTTTAACGAAGAAAGGAACATGTATATAATGATTTGCCAAATTGCAAAGCCAACCCAATCATTTAGCCTGTCAAATATTTATTCAATATATTTCCTACATATTGTCAATTACTTGACTGATTTTACCCCAAAATAATTATATATTTACTGCATATGAGCACCAATTAAATAACTCGTCATATATAAGAGTGTCAAATGTCCAACTAGATCCATAGCAGTTGACAGAGTCATTTTACGTGCATCTTTTTTTTCTACGTGTGTCAACCTTATCTTTGGGGGAAAATATTTTGTACGATAGGGATGAGGTCTCCTTGGAGGTAAGACTGTTTGAACCCTTTTTAAAAAAATAAAAATATATATATAAAAAATATAAAAAAAATATAATAAAAAAGTTTTTAAAAATTATAAAACTAAAAAAAAAGAAAAAGAACGAAAGCTTATTGGGCAATTCTATGAGTTAAAACATTTGAGTCTTTATAAATAAACTGAAACTCATAAAAAGAAAATCTTGATACAACATGCAGACAAGGAGATTTGTTTTCTTCATTGTTTATATAAGAGGGAGGGAGTTGAATGAATCTTTGTTAGTGAAGTGGCTTTGGAGATTTAATGAGAAGTAAGAGGCCTCACTATTGGCAGGAAGAACTATTGAATAGAGGGACTTACATGTTACCATGTACATAAGAGGATGGAAGATTTTAGGGCTAATCATTGTGGGACTATTCTCCTAACGAATTTGTCATATGAGGTCGAATTGGGGGGTTGGGACGATTTTGAAATGGTAGGATAGGCATGTGAAGAGAGTAAGGTGGGTGGGAACCTGGATCCTCTCCCTGTGCAAGTACCTCCAAGAGACCCATCACCATATTGTTGTATTTGTCTTCCAAAAATACCATTTGAAGTGTGGGACTCACTGTGAAATGTACAATTGTATGATGATGGGTCTTTTATTTTTTATTTTTATATTCAACCATTGACCATGAATTGTCAAACATAGAGTAGAGGAAAAGAATAGACAGGGAGACAGGTCTTTGGGCTGGACAATTTAAATACCTAATACTTTTCCAAACTGAAATATGACATTTAGTCATTTACTTTCTCTCTGAGATGACCAAAGCCTGATCCATATTGAGTGAGAGTCATTAGAATCTCTCCAAATAAGAGACAACATTTATAGATCCTAGACCTTTATGTAGGTGGTGACTCTATATTTTTAACGAATTTCTCATCATAGGGCAAGATCATGTGGGACATGTTGCCTTATGCAATGCTGGTCCATATGAATCATGGTTTTAGTCTCAGGTATCAAATACATACGTATCAGCCATGACCAAAATCGATCCTCTAGACTTGGATTGGATACAGAGCAATGGCTGAATAACATGTGGACAATACTTAATAAAAAATTAAAAAAAAAAAAGAAATTGATACATACTACCCCTGTAGTTTATCTCGATTTTAGATACTTTAATAAGTTGTTGAACCGGACTCATACTACCCTTTAACTTACACCACAATGACAAACCAATCCAACCTTACGGTTTAATCCGTTTATTCTCTTGAATATGGCCAAAATACCATTTAGTGTTAGATGGAAAGCTCCCTCCACGCAAACACGAGTGAAAGAGAAGGGTTTCACAGATAGACAACTAAAGTCTGCAAATTTGATCTCGTGTATCTCTTTTGGTCTGGATCCTTGCTATTTTGCCCTGCTATTGAATCCAAGAGGATTGGATACAACAGAAGGGACGGTGGCAGAAGCGGCAACAGTTGCAGAGAATAATCCAACAACAGAGCTCTTTCTGCCATGGTCGGGTAAGCATAGGGTGATGTAAAGCACAGATTCAAGCTATGAATCAAGAAAACCGATAGTAAGAGAAGAAGAGGAAGAGGAGATAAAGAGGAAGGAGCAATGATACCTAAAGCAGAAACAGAGGTAATAGAAGATGATGTTGGAACTGAAGATGAAGGAGCTCAATTGAGTGAGACAAAGGTTTCTTTGTCTTCCTTGATCAATCCGGCGGCCATCCTCCATGTTTGATAGGCGTTATCTGTACAGCAGCCGTCGGATTGTTTAGACTAACTGAGGTCTACGCACTTCCGACAAGAGGGAATCCGGGCTTAATCCAACCCCGATAGAAACTCAGGCTGTAATTAGGGGGATTGAAATCCCAAACAAGGAGATAAATGGCGATTGAAATCCCAAACAAGAAGAGATAAAACAGAAGATCCCAAAGAAAGAAGAAATCCTCCTAAAAAAAGGAAACCTACACTTTTGTTCCAAGGGAAGACAAAGACGTTAAGGAAGAAATCCTCCTAAGTACTCATTGTATGTATTCTTTCTAGTTTCTTTCTCCCATCTCTTCTGTTCGTCTTGATTTTCTTATGGTATGTATTTAGTTTGATGATAAAAAAAAGGGATGATTTTTTTTCCAGGTGCGATAGTGAGAAACTGATCCTCCGACTTTTATTCTTCTTCAATGGAAAATCGAGAAACTCAATCCGAATTTTGTGTTAGAGGAGCAGGTTGATGTGTTTGGCGGCCTCTCCACTTCCTCTGCATAGCAACTCGGTCTCCGTTTTCCATCCCTTAAAGAGTTTCTTTTCCAAAAACGGTTGAACAATGGGGTAATTCGTCCTATTCAACAACTTATTAAAGTATCTAGAATTAAGGTAAACTACAGGGTCGTATATATCATAGAAGGGAAGATATTGGATAACGGGTTAAAACCAACCACTATCAAAAGTGATATGAATCAATTAATGTAATACTGATTACAAAAAAACATTGTATGAGTAAAGACAAAATGGAGAAATATTGAAGCAAAAATGGAAATCAGTTGGAGTGATATACAAAGAGTACTAGAGTATATCTCCACATCGATTTGTTTCAGATTTTATGTTTGATGCAATCCTAAACCTAGTTGATCTAAAACTTGACTCCAATGTCTATTACACTTTTTTTTTCTCATTAATGAAAATTTTCAAATATAACAAAAAAGGGGACAGGGATCTACACCTTACAAGCTAGCAAAGAAAATAAGAGTATGACTAGTAATCTATCACTTGGAGGGGAGAAAAAAGGGATTCGGATTTCAAAGAAAAAGAGATAAAAACAAAAGTACAGACAGCTATTATGTACTTCTTTTTTGTCTAAAGATATATAAAGGTTTGCTGACTTTGCTCTTATCAATATTGGGTCCAAACTTCACATGTAAATTAAATTTCAATTATTTTCAAGATTTATTTTTTTGGAAAGTAACACTTTGCCTTAAATACACTAAAGTATATGTGTATTTCATAGTATGGGTGCATACCTTTAGGAAGTTTTTTACAAGCATAGGGAGAAATTAGGTTCCATAAGAACCTAATGAGATTAAAAAAAAATTTACATATGATAGTTGTGTAGGAAATTAATCATAAAAATGGGTTATATGCATGTTTTAATCAAATTTCATTGCATTGGTGCATGACATGACACCGGATGAATAAATAAAAAATTTGCTTTCATAACTCTTCATGGAAACATTATGCTACATCTTTCATAAGCATATTTTCTATCACTCAAAGCACAATATGCATGCTACTTTTATCATTTTCCCTCAAAAAAATATCCATTTTTCATTATGTCAAATAAAAATGCAAAATATTTAATTTTCTTATCTACTATTCAGTATCTTCAATCCTGGGAAATCCTCGTTTTGAACGCCTTTTTTAAAAAATATTTTGTTAAGTTTCTTTTCTTCTCTCTAGTAGAGCCTTGCTGATGGCAATGCCAAAGGTGAGATCTTTATGCTAGAGTTAGCTTTGATGTATTCTTTATTCTTTTATTAATCTTTAGCGGAAAAAAAAAACATGGTCATAGTTTGTCAATTGTATAATTAGGCTTTTATTATGATGTTTATTTTAAGGGTCACAATAATCTCTAAAATAAGACTAGGACATTGGAGGGAGCTAAGTACAGGACTAATCTTCTCAAATTAATGTAATAAAGGCTTTTGAATAAGGGTGTGTCTATGGTTACAAATAGAATTCGTAACCAGACTTTGATTGCCCCTAGTATTATATGTTTTTCACTTGGATTGAAGGGTACATGAGGTAATTTAACAGTGACAGTTTAGACTTTTTTTTTTCCTTCCTTTTAGTCCCATCCTGGCAAGGCGGCACTCTCTTCTTTCCTCGTTTGACTGCGAGTTGAACTCTCTCCCCCGCTATCTTCATGGCTAGCAATAATAATCTGCATGGCCAACTTATCTTCAACGGGATATTTCACTACCATCTGAACATGAATCATGAGTTCATGACCAAGTGAACCCGGACACAGGTATAGATGAACATGAATATTCGCCCACTGACATTGAAACAACATGGGACCAATTGGAAAAATTGCTAACAATAGGATTGGTTCGAAAGAGAATTTCTTAGAGAAAGAGGAAGAGATGCACACTAATTGGTTCATGAGGAAAGGAAAATGAATAAAGCAGCAAAACCTACCTAAAACAGAAGCGCTACGAACAGAAACTAGGTCTAATATATTGATTGTAACGCAGTCAAACAATGCCCCTCAAGACCTTCACCTCCATCAAATTAAATGATAAAATTGAAAACCCCCTCAACACTGCTTCTATCAAAATGCCAACGACTTGTTAGGAATCAAATACTTCCCGTCTATGTGTGAATCAAAATATATTAAGCCAAGAAGTAACATGAAAGAAACAAATAAATAATATATCCACAAAGCACAACCACAACACTATTTTTTATGTGAAAAACCCTTCAATGTGAAAGGAAAAAAAACAATAGGACCTAGTCCACTCAAAAACTTCCACTATAATGATAATCGGATTACAAACGGTTTAGTCTTCTCAAGCTTTGTACCCAAGCTTAAGTATCACAAGATAATGTAACACAAACGAATAACTTTGAGAAGTACAAAGTTACCTCTCAACCACCATTTGTACTTTCTCGTCTATAAAAGCCCCCAAACAATCTTCCAATCACTTGGAGAAAACCACTGGAAAACATGCGTTGCTTCTCCGATTCATCGGAAAAATGAAAACGTAAGAGATAGCAAAAATACTTAAGGTAAAACCTTTGGTGTAAAATCTGCACTTCTTCTTCTTCAAAGGAATTCCCAAAAAGAGCTTTGAAATTAGATCAAAATGGCTCCTCAAGAGAGATCTCACATTCCTTACCAATTCCGTTAACTCTCCATATGTCCGTGAAAGAATGTACTTGTTTTGCTATTTCCAAATGAATCTTTCCATTTTCCCACCAACTTAATTAAAAGCTCCTGCAAAATTCAAATTTCAAATTATTCATCCATTTTTCAATAAAGTAGATTCACTTCCATATGGGCTTAGAACTTTCATATGGGCTCAACTTCAAACATTCTCATGGGACTAGACCCAATATGGCCCAATCCCAACACTATTTACCGATTGGATCCCAATCTAGGAATAATCATTGGTTAATCAACATTTCAAATTCCCAAGCACCTCTCTCTCTCTCTTCTTTTAATGCAAGCCAAAGTTGGCATCTTTCACCAGCCAAAAACTAAAAAAATTTATATAGCATCTAAGTTTTCTAAGAAGAGTGAAGAGGATGATTCAAATGAAGAACCCTATGAGAAGAGAGACAAGAAAGAAAAGGAGAGATTTGCTCTTAGAAGAGGTAATTTCAAGAAAAAGAGTCTCATGTCTAAGAGGAGTGACACCCCTTCAGAATAAGCATCACAAAGTGAAGAATCAGATGAAGAAATGTTATTTATGGTGTTATCAAGCAATACATACAAAGCACAACTGAAGAGTCTGATGAATTTGAAACAAAATATGATCTTGAAGCTGAACTACTATCTGCTTCGGAGAAACTCAAAAAGATGGAAAAGTGAAAGAATTGAAAGTCAGTTTGAAGAGACAGGAAATGTGATTAATCAAATGAAGCTCACTGTTGAAGAGAACAGGAAATAATTGAAAACATTAACAATAGTTTATCATTAAAGACAAATGAGTGCATCAAATTAGAAGAAGAGGTCATGAGGTTGAAAGCAGAATTCAAGAAGCTAAAGGAAAGTGACACTATAACAACCACCTCTCCAACCCCAACAATGAGCAAACAAGTGACTAAAGCAGATAATCCATCATCTGAAGTAAAAGAAGGTAATATCCTAGATGAAATACTTGCTTTTTCAAAGACCTACTAATCTCAAGTTTTGGCCTTGGGTTTGAAAAAGGAGATTCATCAGAAAGTGTGAAAATCAAAGGAAAGGGGACAAGTAAAAATCCTATGAGGTTTGTTAATGAGAAGCAAAAGAGATTACAAATTGAAAAATCCACCAACAAGAATGTCAACAAAGATGGATTCATTGATGTTCATCATTAGAGTTACAGCGACAATAGCAGAAACTCTCGGTAGAAACTGAGTGTCTTCAAAAGATAATGCTATGAATGTAATGGTTTTGGACATAGGTTGGTTGAATGCAAGAAAAATGTGAAACCAATGGCTTCAACAAGCAGGAACAGGTATGTTTCCCGAGCAAAGGAAAGTGTGGAATGTTACAGATGTTACTGTTGCTTTTGTGTGGCCCAATACAGGTTTATTGTGTTGATTTTATATATTCTCTTTGGGCATTTCTATCTCTATTTTGAGGTATATATATGTGGCATGTTGCTTGCATATTTTGTGGCTTATAAATTGTTTATATGGTATCATTGTTTCTGGTCTATTGTATTAATGGACTGATTTTGTGGATGATTATTCAAATGAGCCACTTTGTAGTCCTCAGCTTGACCGCACCTATCATGATGCGCTATATATTTACATAGGTTTTGATTGGACCATGAAGGTTTGAGGGGTGCAAATTAAAATGGCTCAAATTATGGGAGACATGGGGACTAGTCTCTTGATGGTCAGTACACACAGGGTCTGTGAAGTTCTTCATGAAAAGACCTTGTGTACGTTGAGTGGTGACCTTAGTGCATAATGTTCATTACCAGTGATTTGACAATTGTGAGAATGTACGTGTACCTATAAACTGTCAATTTGGATAAATTTATCATGTTTGCTTTTGCATCAAATATTTTTATTTATAAATATAAAATATTATTTATTTTTATTTTCTTTGCAAAACTAGTGATTTTATTTTTTTTTTATGAAAAAAAAATGGTAGTTTTGTATTTTTTGTCTCTATTTATTATCTAGGAGCACTTATGGTAATTGTCAAGGTATACCAATAGGTAATCTGGATATGGCATTAGGAGGCTAGCTTCTTACTTAGGATTGGACTTTATGATTGATCATCTCTACCCTAGAGATATTAATACATCTCAAGGTCACTCAGGCAAGGGGAGGAAAAGCTCGAAATACCAAGTTATGGTATACTTATCCAGCTGGGGTGAGCACCCGAGTTGCTTGTGAGATCCTTGGATATCAAGTGGTTTGATTAAATAATCATTCAGAGTTCTTCAACAAAAGATAAAGTTCTTCAATAAAAGGTATTTTTAAATCATCAAACAAAAAAGGTATGTCATTCTACTTAATTTCTTGGATTAAAAAAGTGACATGACATTTGTAATAGGTTTTCAGCTTTGGTATGATATTAGATATAATATAAAAATTCTTTTAGGATATTTTTTTGAATAGTACAAGCAAGATGGTTCTATTAAAATTCTCCTTGTCTAAAATTTATATCCTAGAAGTGATTCTATTTTCTGTATATATGTTTCTACATATGAAGATTTATCATATCAAAGATGAGTATGTTCTCTTTTCTATTTTTCTCTTTATGATAAATTGTGACATCTTCATAGCAAGTTTTGTTGATTGTATTGAAGATGATTTGTTTTTTCTAAAGCTTTCTCTCAAATTACAGAAATGGAAGATGAACAGTCTAAGAATATGTTTTTTTTAAGAGTTATGATGAATTTATCATCATTTATGCTTATTCATAATATCCCATGAATAGAAAATGAAGAGTCTTATTGAGGGTTGAAAAAAAATTTTAAAAAAAAAAATTATGAGAGAGATGAAATGGTGAGTTAAAAATTTATATTATAATTGATAAATCATCATAAAATTTGAAAAGAATTGTCTTTTGATTTAACTTGTCATAATAGAGGGATGAAGAATTAATATTCGTTTTTAAGAATGAGAAGAGTTTGAGACGTTGAAAGATAAAAGTTCTAAAAAGACATAAAGTCATCATTATTTAGCCATCAAGTCACTTAATCATCAAGTCATTAAAAGCCATCAAGTCAAGTACTTAGCTATGGTACATGTAGCTAAGCCATGTTTATTTTCAAACTATTTTATGCCTAATAATTAGACATTCATTTTTAAACTTAATTAACATGTATTCTAATATATTTTTATTTTATCTAATCTCAATTTCGGTGGGAGTTAGTTTAAATATCTTATGTGAATTGAATTTAAGGTTGATTCATTCATTATTTTGATACTTAGACATGATGATACCCATCGATTAATCACATGGATGAGATAGGATTGTAGATGGACTAGTAAACCCTTCGTATCACTGTCCATCGAATAGACATGGTGATAGGTTAAATTTTTCCCTACATCCATCAAATATGGGATGAGTTTAACATATTCTTGTATTGAAATTAATTTATTTTGAATGAACCTTGATCGATTGAATTCTTCCCTACATCTATTGGATATGAAAAAAATTTGAAAAATTATATGTCTCTTTGTAGTATTACCACAAAATATCTCATATTATATTATTTTTATACAAATAAAATAGGCTTTACTCTCCAAGCTTATTATGTAAATTGCATGCTTAAGACAGATGGTAAGATCGTCTAGCTCTTTGAACATGTCTGATATTATAAAAAGTTACATTTTGATTGGGCCTTCTTATGCTGAATAGAAACGTAAAATTGACTTGTTTATTAGTTTTCATAATTCTTTTCTTTGTATTAAAGAGAAATATCATCTTGTGTCTGATGTGCATTATCTCAAATCTGTTAAGGTTGTCTATAAAAAATAGACATAAAAAGATAATAGAGTGAATTATTTAATGTTGGGAAACATGGTAGATTCTCTTATGATTTATTATATGAATAAACTAAAGCTATTCTTGATAGTCCTGAATTAAAATTTGATAAGAAATCTAGTCAGTATATTGAAGGTATATAAAAAAAATTTATCAGAACTAAATTATCAAAAGGAAGGGATACAGAGAGCATGTAAATAATATGATTATTATTGCTGATAAGTTAGGCCTACAAAAAAGTCTATTGATGAGAAAACTAAGATATCCATTATTTTATCTTCTTTGCCTGATTCCTATGAAATTATAAGACAAATCTATTTTGTTTATGATTTGATTTGGACTGTTGATGATCTTTTATCCAAAGTTACTAGTCACGAAGATGCTAATTAAGAAAAAAGAATTTTATGATCAATGTTATTGATAGGAATGTAGATAAGTCAAACTATGAAATGAAATATCAAAAGAAGAAAAAATTTGTAAATAAAAAAAATAAGATTGAAAAAAAAAAGGGCACCAAAGTGAGACAAATATTGAGTTTAAATCTAAATAGATAGTTTATTATTTTTGTAAGAAACTTGGACATAAGAAAGCTCAATGTCATTCTTTCTTAAAGTCTAGTGGAAAGCAGTACAAATGTATTTAAGGAACTAGAGAGAATAAGTGATAGTAGCAGTTTCATTTATATGAAAAATGATGATAAAACGTAGATTAAAGGAGTTGCAATTTTTTTAATTGAATTTGAATGATGGGATAAATTTTGATTTATTTGAATGTTTGTATGCACTTAGTTTTAAATGAAATTTATTATATTTCAATGTTGGAAAAACTTAATATGAATTTTATTTGCCAGCAGAAGATTTTTAATGAAGAAATTATATAAAATTGTGTTGCATGATTTTAGAAATAAGAATATGTATTGAGTACAATTATGTGACAATATTGTATACAATGTTGTATACAATGTTGAACTTGATATAAAAGACAATACTATTTATCTTTGGCATTTGAAATTATGACATATCAATATAAGTAGAATTAACAGATTGATTAATTTTGATATTTTGACTAGAGTAACTCTAGAAAAATTTTCTACATGTGAAAATTATATTTCTGATAAAATGATTAAGAAATTCTATACAAAATGTAAAAGATGTGCTCATGTGTTAAAAAGATTTACACTGATGTAGGTTGATCTATGAGCATTAGTGCAAGAGGTGGCTTCTATTATTTTATTATTTTTATCTATAATTTTTTTTTCGATTTGACTCTGTACATCTGCTGAAATATAAGTATGAAACTTTAAAGTTTTTTTAAATCTTTTCGACTTGAGACTAAAAAGTCGACTGGACAAGTGATCGTCATTAAATTTAGATCTAGGTAAAGAATATATATCTGATGATTTTGAATTATATTGCCTTGAAAATGATATTAAATATTTTTGTACTCCACCTCATATTTCAAAGGCTAATAGAATTACAAAAAGATGAAATTTAACTCTGTTAGATATGGTTTGATCAATTATAGCAAGAGTAGATTTATCAATTTTTTTTTAAGAAAAGACAGTATATGCAGCAATGTATATTTTAAATAGAGTTCCTATCAAAACAATGAATTTTACATCATATGAATTATTTTATGATAAGAGAGTAAGTATTACTCATATTCGAATATGATGATATATTGCTCATGTTTTGATTTCTGATTCAAATAGGATTAAATTATTATTGAAAGTCAAAATGTGTATCATGATTGGGTATTCTTATCGTTCCAAAGGATATAGGTCTTATGATCCTGAGAATAGAGTGATAGTTAAAAATAGAAGTGTGACATTCTTAAGAGATCGCTTTGATAATGGGAGTTCAGGTTATGATAATAAAAGTATTTTGAAAGAGTTAGTAACACTAATGAAAGTCATCAAGACTTTGTTATTGAGGGGTCCTCAGATTCTATTATTTTATCAAACACCAAAAAGGATAAGCAACATTCTGAGTCCTTAAGAAGAAATAAAAGGACATTCAAAGCTCTAGACATGTTAGATATTCTTACATATATTTAGGAGAATCATATGAAAGAGTGACCATTAATGAAGTTGTTGATGATCCTATTACTTATTGTCAGGCTATGTTAGATATTGATTCTCAAAAATGGATTAGTGTTATGAAAGAAGAAATCAAATCTATGAATAAAAATGGTGTATGGCAATTGGTTAACAGGACGGCAATTGGTTAACAGGCCTGTAAACACTAACGTGAATGGTTATAAGTAGATTTTCAAAAGAAAGAATGTCATAAGGATACATATCTTACATTATATATTGATGATGCTTTACTTGTAGGAAATGATGTTAAAATATTAATGGGAATGAAACAATAGTTATTTAACACATTTAAAATGAAAGACTTAAGTGAAACTTCTTATATTTTAGATATCAAAATTGAGTGAGACACTTAAAGAAGCTTAAGCTTATCTCAGAAGAAATATATTGACACCTTACTGAAAAGATTTCACAAGACTACTTACCCAGGATGATAGCCCTAAGCCTACAAAGAAAAAATTAAATCTGTCATTGTATCCTTATGCCTCTGTTGTGGGAGGCTTGATGTATGTTATGATATATGCTCGATCAGACATAGATATTACAGTTGGCATGATCAGTCGTTTCCAGAGTAATCCTGGTAAAATGCATTGGATTATTGTACAATGGATTCTGAGGTATCTAAAGTAAACAAAAAGCCTTAGATTGACGTATTGTTCTGATCAACTGAATATCCTTGGATATTTTGATTCTGATTATCAAGGATGTATTGATAGTAAAAAATTCACCTCCGATTTTGTATTCATTTTTTGTGGTGTGCTTAGAAGAGTAAGAAACAAGAATGTGTTGCACAATCTACTATGAAAGTTGAATATATTGCATTGAATGCGACAACGAAAGAAGCTGTGTACCTTTAAAAGTTCTTGTTAGAACTGTTGATAATGGATTGTGTGAAAAAATCTATTCTACTTTTATATAATAACAATTCTACAACACTAAGACCCAAAGTGTCATCCTTATACTAAGCACATTGAAGATCGATATCATTATATTTGTGATGTTATCAAGAAGAATGAGGCGATTGTTGAGAGAGTGTCATCTCAATTAAACTTGACTGATCCCTTTACAAAAGGTTTATCTTTTGATGTATTTACTAAACATATAATGGCTATGAGATTGTGTTAGGCCAAATGAGAGACTGTTGGTTTTGTGTGGCCCAACACAGGTTTATTGTGTTAATTTTATATATTCTATTTAGGCATTTCTATTTCTATTTTGAAGTATATATATGTGGTATGTTGCTTGCATATTTTGTAGCTTATAAATTATTTATATGGTACCATTGTTTCTGATCTATTGTATTAAAGGACTAATTTTATGGATGATTATTCAAATGAGTCATTTTGTAGTCATTGCTTGATCGCATCTATCATGATGCGCTATATGTTTACATAGGCATTGATTGAACCATGATGGGTTTGAGGGGTGCAAGTCAAAATTGCTCAGATTATGGGAGACATGGGGACTAGTCTCTCGATTGTTAGTGCACATAGGGTCTGTAAAGTTCTTCATGAAAAGACCTTATGTACGTTGAGTGGTGACCTTAGTACTTAATGTTCATTGCTAGTAACTTGACAATTATGAGAATATACGTGTATCTACAAACTGCTAATTTGGATAAATTTATCGTGTTTGATTTTGCATCAAATATTTTTATTTATAAATATAAAATATTTTTTATTTTTATTTTTCTTTGCAAAACCAGTGATATTTTTTTTTTTTTTTTAATTTTATGAAAAAAAAAAAAATTTGTATTTTTTGTCCCTATTTATTATCTAGGGGCACTTGTGGCTATTGTCAAGGTATGCCAATAGGCAATCTGAATATGGCATTAAAAGGTTAGCATCTTACTTAGGGTTGGACTTTATGGCTGGTCATCTCCACCCTAGAGATATAAATACATCTCAAGGTCACACAGGCAAGGGGAGGAAAAGCTCGAAATACCAAGTTATGGTATACCTATCCAATTGGGATGAACACCCAAATTGCTTGTGAGATCCTTAGATATCAAGTGGTTTGGTTAAATAATCATTCAGAGTTCTTCAACAAAAGATAAAGTTCTTCAACAAAATGTATTTTTAAATCATCAAACCAAAAAGGTATATCATTCTACTTAATTTCTTGGATTAAACAAGTAACATAATATTTGTAATAGGTTTTCAGCTTTAGTATGATATTAGATATAATATAGAAATTCTTCTAGGATACTTTTTCCAATAGTTACAAGCAGGGACACGTTGCAAGAAATTGCAAGACCATACTTCCTCACAGGTGCAGCCTAGAAGGAAACCAAGTAGATATCCTCCAAGACAGCAAGTCCACAAGGAGAAAGAGAGGCATCGCATCATAGTAGCAGAGAAAGCAGTCTGGGTTGAGAAAAAAGAAAAAATGGGATAGTAGCAGTTATCTTATGGTACATGAATTGTATAAGACAGAAAGCAAACCATCACCATGGATTTTTGACAGTAGATGCTCTACTCAGATGACAACTATACAATATTGACAATGGATCTGTCAGATTTGGCAACAATGATGGAGCCAAGGTCGACGGCAAAGGCACAATCAACCTAGACAAAGGTACGATCAAGTCCAATCATGTTCTTTATGTTAGTGGACTAAAACATAGCATACCTAGTACTGTGAGTCATATATGTGACAATGCAATGAAGTGTTATTCACTAAGGATGAATGTGTGATCAAGAAGTCAAAATGATAAAATTGTAGCTCAAGGGACAAGAACACATGGCAACTTGTATGTCTTTTCAGAAGCTGGTGAGAAACTTCATGACAAACTTGGAGTTATCTCTCTAAGTGCACAGTAGCTGGTACTAACTCCAAGTGCACAGTAGCTGGTACTTGTGTGTGTGTGTGTGTGTGTGTGTGTGTGTGTGTGTGTGTGTGTGTGTGTGTGTGTGTGCGCAAGTACATGTCATTTAAGGGACAAAAAGGTTGGCATTCCTATAAATGACTCTATGTGTGTGTGTGTGTGTGTGTGTGTGTGTGTGTGGGTGTGTGTGTGTGCGCGCGCGCGCGCGCATAGATACATTGTCTATTTAAGGGATCAAAAAGATGTTGTGGGCATTCCTATAAATGACTCTATGCCAGAGGAGCGGTTTCAATGCAGGGGGAGTGTTATTTACCTTTTGTACTTGTCAAATGGAGAGAGAAGTGCCACAGGCTATGTGGTAGGTTAGTTGATTTAGAATTGTCAACAATTCTAATAGGGGAGATTATTGGGTAATTGAAGCTTGTAGAACCGTGTTGCCATTATTGGCAACCAAACAATCTTGTGTCAATGTGGCAGTGCTTATATTATATGATGATATGGTAATGTTATAAATGCATGCACATGTGTTTGATCAAATTGACCAAATCTTAAGGTGAGTTGATTGGGTTTTGAAGCATACAACAATTGATCAACCCTTACATACGCTCAGTGTAAGGGTGTCAACGGGCCGGTCTGGGCCAGTTTCGGTCCGAGATGAACCGGTATCGGGTTTTATAAGCCCAGCCCAAAACATGCATAAGAGTTCGGGTTGGGGTGAGGCGCTACTGGACACAATAACTAAGGGCTGGTCGTGTCGGTTTGTTATCGGGCGGGTTTATTGAGGTGATTCAGGGTTGGTTCATCCGGATCGAACTTATCGGGTTTATTGGGCCCCTTATATGTAAACATATAGCCTTTTATTATTTCTATCTATAAAATTAACATTATTCCTTCCATATGTATGTAATTTAATAAACATAACAATTAATGTAATCTTTCAACATAGATTCATATAATTTTCAGATCATGAAGTGAACTTTAATAGTGTAACACAACTATTAAAATAAAACCAAAAATAAGATATTGGGCCCGAACGGACCTTACCGATGTTCGGGTTGGGTTTTATCGGTTTGGGCTAATTCGGGCTCTTAACGGGACCGGTTTGGTTTCGGTTTGGAAGCGGTGGGCTTAGGCTCGCCCCCCCGCCTTTGGGCCGCGGGCGGGTGGGGCGGTCCGTGATACGCGGGCCCGGTTTGACACCCTTAGCTCAGTGACAGTCTGAGGTGGATACATATGTTTTTCAATGTGTGATGTGATAACAATTTTGTGGTCAAATTCCAAGTTTCAAATGTAACTTTTTACTTTGATACAAGTTTTGATGGGTCCCACTATAATTTGGTGAGATAATTGAATATGAAACATGTAGAGTATCGAGTTTGCTTTGTAACGCACTTCAAATTGTCTCATTCCAATATTGTATGATAAATCTAGGGTCAGTTTCGTGAAAACGAGTTGAAAAATAACAAAATCCAAGTATTTTTAAGCTCTCAGGTTGTATTGGTTATACAATGACTGACGCATCATGATTTATCTTTAGTTTTGTCCTTTTGTGAAATTATGAAAACCACGGCCCTACTTTTGCGTGTCCAAATTGTCTTTTGCGGTCCTGTCGCCTGTCAAGGGTTGGATTTCAGTCGGCCCACCCCCCAATGTATTGACAGACGGCTAGACTGATCTCAAACCTTTGGATCAGTGGCAGGAATCGCCTGCGGAGACGATTTGGTTCCTACTTTTGCAGTTACGAGATTCCTGTAAGTCTTGATTTGACGATTCAGAAGGCGCAAGGAGTCAAGATCTAGATCGAACGGGTTATGAGAAGGGGTGCTAGAAGGCAGCTCTAACAGCGCAGAATATTCTTCCGCTTTATTTCTGGTTAGCTAGAGTGTTTTAAAATGATGTCCTGTGGTGTGTGTGATCTAAAGCTGCTCTGTGGTTGCACGCGCATAGCATAGAATCGTCTCCGGGGGGGCGTGGGGGCCGGGGGGGGGGGTTCGGGGCCGGGGCCCGCACGGGGGGGGGGGGGGGGGGGCCCCCCCCCCCCCCCGGGGGGGGGGGGGGGGGGGGGCGGGGCGGGCGGGGGGGGGCCCCCTCCTTCCACGCATAGGATACTACAACAAAAGATTCTATTTCTTTGGACTATGTTAATTCCACAATTATTAAATCGTGTCAGCTCATCTTAGACGATCTAATGGCCCATAATCAACCCGCCGTTTTAAAGACGATCTAACGGCTGATATTTGCTAGCGACATTAGTGACGTGACGAAACATCACCGAGAACCTTTTTGGAAGATCTAGACCATCCGAAGCCATTCACTATTTATCGATCGTACAAGTAATCTTATTTTCGCAAATTGGAGGCTTATATAAGTCTAAATTGAGCTCAATTTTTTTCCTATAGCTTTGTATTTGCTGAACTATGGGTGCAGTCAAAATATTATTGAAAAATTATTGAGTAAATACGAAGCTTTGTCAGGGTATTGCTTCATAGACGTAGGCTTTTACATACTGTGAAGGTGAATCACATATAATGTGTTGTGATGTGATTGTCTATATTGCATATTGGAGTGTTTGTACTTTGCGGAATGAGTATGCACTACCTAGTAGACCTAATCATTCTTTGGTTATGAGGTAGGTGTGCATGCGATTGTGTGTGACTAGTAAAATTAGAATTGCCCTAGTTGGTTTTGTGGTTGCTTTGTAGGGAAAGTTTTTGGAAACACTGAATCACCCCCGGTGTCAACCTAGGAACATCATACTATCGACGGTTCGAAGGTGGCTAGATTTTGTTTTTCTTCTTCGCTGTAATCAGAGACAAGCCGAGATTTACGAAGCAAGAAGATCTAATGGTTTTTTTTTTTTTTTTCAAACTCAAATTTATTCATCAGAAAATCATGAAAGGTTGAGGCATCAATAGTACACACTATTAAAAACCAAAGAATAAAATATGGCCAAAAAATAAAAAAATTTAAGGGTAAATTTCTCCCACCTTCCCTCCAAGAATCCTAAATGGCTACCACCCCCCAACTTCACTCATAATGTCTCTCACCTCCTTTGTTTTTGAAAATAATTTCTCCCATTCAATTTTGTGATGACATCCATCATCACCAATATTTTTTGGACTATTATACCCTTAGTTTTATTTAAAGAAATTTTATCAAATTTATTTTAAAAATATATATTAAAAAATAAAAAATAAAAAGAAAATGTGATATACTAAGTAGATCTTGTCCAAAAAAAAAATACTAAATAAATTTTGGATAATCAAATTTAATTAATAAAATCCCAAAAGAGATTTACTAAAACTCTCCCAAAGAACTCTCTCTCTCTTGTGTTTCAATTTTTTTTTTTTTTTTTTTTTACTTTCTTCCTTATTTCTCTACCACTGCTCTCTCTTCTTCAACTAGCCAGAGATCGACTCATTTTCAACTCGCCGGAGAATTTTAGTAAATCTCTTTTTGGGATTTTAGAAATTAAATTCGATTATCCTAAATCTATTTGGTTTTTTTTTTTTTTTTTTTGCAAGATCTATTTAGTATCTCATGTATTCTTTTTATAAATTTTTAATATATATTTTAAATTAAATTCAATAAATTTTTTTGATAAAATCTCTTTTAAGTCAATATGAGGGTATAATAGTCCAAAAAGTATTGATGATGATATCATCACCAAATTGAATGGGGGAGATCATTTTCAAAAACATGGAAAGTGGGAGACATTTTCATTCAAATTGAGAAGTGGTAGCCATTTAAGATTCCTGGAAAGAAGGTGAGAGAAATTTATTTAAGTGTTGTTAGAGAGATAAGTGAGGAGGGTTTCATATCCACTATAAATGCAAAAATAGGGGCAGCTAAGGTCAGGTAGGACACGCATGGATCCCTCCTCTAGCTGGTCGTCATAAGCTCAACACTGATGCAGCCCTCTTTCTCCAGATGCATCTCACAGTGGAGTAGGTTTTATTCTCAGGAATGACAAAGGTGAATCCATTTTGCAAATTTCATAGGATCACTCTTTTCAAGGAACGGTCCATTGTAGATATTCATCTTTCTTCTATTGTTTTGTTGAGGATATTTTGTTGATTGTTGGAGATTTTTTCAATCACTTTCCACCATATTAGGAGGGAAGCAAACTTTGTAGCTCACTCCCTTCTCAAGAGGGCCTAAGATATCCTAGGAAAGGTAACTTGGCCTAAATCCATTCCATGAATTTCAGAGCTGTTTAATTCTGATTCCATTGGTTTTTTTTTCCTTCTTCTAATGGATAGAATTATGGTTTACCAAAAAAAAAAAAGGGTAGCTGCCGAGGATAAAAACCCGGGGGGGGGGGGGGGGGAAAAAAAAAAAAAAAAAGGAGGCAGGGGGTAGCCCGCCGAACGTTAATGGGGTGGATGACCTAATGGTTTTGGTAGGCGACTTAATTCAAATAAATAATTCCAATTGTCAATTTCTAATTGGATCTATGACATTAAGGTGCTAAGGTTTTTGGTAGGCGACTTAATTCAATTAATATTTCCAGTTGTCAATTTCTAATTGGAAATGTGACATTAATGTGTCGACGTGTCATTTTTATATTTTTTTTATTTCAATCCAAAAATGAATTCGTAGAAGAATGAGTAAAAAACCAGGGTCACCGCTACTGTCATTTGACGCGTTTCGCGGCTGAATTAAATTTGGTCTTGCATTCCCAGAAGAATCAGAAGCATTCTAACACAAATCTTTCCTTCTCTTGTCTTCAATTCTCTTTCTTCCCTTCTCTCTCTCTCCCTCTCTCTCTTTATAAGTCCTCTCAGTTTGGTTTCATCTCTTCTCCTCTTCTACGAAATTTAAACAGCAAATTTATTGTTTTTATGTTTTTTTTTTTATTTTCTCTCTGGGAATTGCTATGATTGATTCAAAGGCGGAGAAACCGAAGATGGCAGAGAAGAAGAGGAAGCAGACCAGTGGAAGGTGGTTATGGGTTCTTGGAGCCTCCCTGATAGTTTTTCTCGCAATAGCATTTCCGAAGATCTCTCTTTTCAGTGATCACAAGCCCTGCGAGTGTGCGGTATTATGTCCATTTCTCTTAAAAACCCTTTTGCCTTGTTTTCATTTCATTTTTATTCTTTACTTGTTTACAATGTTTGGGATATGTTCTTTTTCTGGGTGATTGGGATATGTTAATGGAGTGAGATCTGGGTTTTTTTGAGGGGGGATAAGTAATGGGTTTCTTTCTTCATTCCTTTGACTTGAAGATTCTGGTCTTAATTGTTTGATTTTGTTGTTCTTACTCTTTTGTCTTCCTGAGATATTCGCAGGATTCACAAAAGTATGCTGGCATTGTGGAGGATTGTTGCTGCGATTATGAGACTGTTGACAGTCTTAATGAGGAACTTTTGCATCCGCTGCTCCAAGAGCTCGTGAAAAGCCCATTTTTCCGGTATTTCAAGGTATACTGTTGATTTTATTTGAGCTGGAAATAGGTGAATTGCTTTATGTTTGTTCCATTAGTTTGGATAATCCTTTGTCTTTGTTCCATTAGTTTTGTATATGGGTTAATGAACTTTTTCATAATTGTTTGTCATTTTCAAAGTTGAAGAATTGTGATGCTTGAAAGGGCAAAAGTTGTCCTTGGTGATTGTGTCAATCACAGAAACAGCCAAACTTATAATTTGCAATGTATAATACATTGACAGAAATGTTTGACATGGCTTAAAAGTGTAGATCATAAGAAATTTTCTGCAAGATTGTGATCATAGACTTTATTACCTTCAATGCAAACTTGTTAATATAAACTGGCTCCTAGCAGGCTATAACTATCAATTGGCACTAGAAAGGAGTATGATAGCTTTTATTGCAAGGATGTTCTTGTACTAATAGTAGTTGGCTCTTTAAAGAGTCAATCTGTGGGTGCTATCTTTGGGTTTTGCATAAGGAAATAAGTAAGCGGCTGTTTTAGCAAAGGGAGGATTCTATGGGAGAGGTTCGTGTTTCATGGTGTTGAATGCCTTATTATGTTTATTTATCAACATTTGGACGAACTGTCAGGAAACTATGCACATATGTATTATGCAATTAATTTTCGCATAAACACTAGATTTGAGAAGTACTACCCCCAGAAACTTGCTAATTGTGTTCATATAGTAGAACAAAGTAAAATCATGGAGAGGCTAATTCCAACCGTAGGAAGTGGGTAAAAAATGTCAAATTCATTGGCTGTCGAAGATTAGCAGCCAAACTCAAAACCAAATAACTATTTTCTCCTCCTTGATAAAAAAAAAAATACATACAACTTGGAATTAATTAGTTTTCTTAATGTTTTTATGTGCTTTACTTGGATGACCTGATCTGATAGTTTGGTGACTGGCTTTTTTCTTCTTCTATTTTTTTGGCAACAGGTTAAACTGTGGTGTGATTGTCCTTTCTGGCCTGATGATGGTATGTGCCGTCTCCGGGATTGCAGCGTCTGTGAATGCCCAGAAAATGAGTTTCCAGAAACATTCAAGAAGCCCTTCAATCGAGGGCTTTCATCTGACAATTTGGTATGCCAAGAGGAAAAGCCAGAGACAATTGTTGACCGCACTCTAGACACTAAAGCTTTTAGAGGATGGATAGAAACAGACAATCCATGGACAAATGATGACGAGACTGATAACTGTAAGTTTTATTGCTATGCCAATGGTTGAACCAGCTACTTTTTGTTAGCCATAGATACCAAATCCCTTTTACACAACATTTTGTTGAATAAAATTTTGTTTTTTTATGTTTCAATTGAATCCTTTTCACTGCCCCTGTGATCCATGGAAATGTAAGAATTACAAATGCTGACATTGGCCATGGTCTATTACTCAAGTTTTCTCATTTATCTTGCTAGGATAGAATGTTTTTGTTTTAGTAGTTGTGCATGAGGCTTCAATCTTGATAAAACTGAGAGCAGCTATGAGCCCATTTGTGTTTGCAGCCGAGATGACATATGTAAACCTCCAACTGAATCCTGAACGTTACACTGGCTACACTGGTCCATCAGCTAGGAGGATATGGGATGCTATTTACACAGAGAATTGTCCAAAATGTGAGTTTTTCTTTGTGCAGAATGCTATTAGACAGCTTGATTTGCTTTAAACTTCATATAATTCTTCCTCTTTTGATTCACTGCAAAGATGGTATTTCTTCTGATTGTACATGAAAAACTGTTACTTTCTGATTCTGACAATGTTGCTTCTGAACAAATCTTTCTTACATCTATTGCTGATTCTGGTTTGGAGAAAACTATTGGGTGATTGAAACCCTAGAGCCCATCCACCATCAATTTGGTATGAGAGTCTGACCAGGCTTTGGCTTACCAGGTTGTCTTCAATGAAACACACAGTAAGTAACAGGTCAGCTGGGTGTAGGTTCAACAGCAAGCAGTTCTGCCTCTGCAGTAGCTGCAGATCAAAACAGATTCTGGAATTGGGTTCAGAGTCAGCAGATCCACAACCAGCTTCTGAAGTTAATAAATGAATTGGACCATAGTTGTCAAGGCGGCCTAGACGATGCCGCCTACACGTCCAGCGCCTTTGTGACGCCCTGGAAAATAGGGTGCCTTGGTCGCCTAGGTGCCCCGTCAGGCCTCTAACACCTTGGCGCCTTGACAACTATGAATTGGGCTGGTTCTGGTTGGTTTTGGGGCTTCACAAACAAGAAGAAATAACAGAGAACTAGCAAGAAAGATAGATAACAAACCTAGATTTCTCACCTAGGGTTGGGAGACTCCATCTACCCTGCGGTTTCACACCACAACTGCATCTCACTGCACCATGTGCATTCAGCAAATTATCTTTTGTTTTTTATCCAAATTGTGGGAACTTCTTCCCCTTTACATTTATTTATAATTGATGATAAGAAGTACAAAGATAGAAGTCCAAAATTTAGCAACTACCCTACTAGAAGACTTGACATGGAAGAAATCTCACAAATAGAAACTCCTAATAACAGAATAGAAACGAAGGAAATCTCTCCCAATACAGGAAACAGAATCTTAAATAAGAGCAGAAAACTAAAATCGAAACTGACCTTTTAGAAACTAAATTAGATCTAATAAAATAGAAGCTAATAACCCAATACTCGCTAAAACCCAAAGGAAACTAAATTTAGAAACCAAATAAAAACCAAAGAAAATGATAGGTTGTGGCTGGGCTTCCATGTGAAGTACTCTTGCTTAGGAAACACTCAAACCTTAGAAAATAGAAACTTCTACACTTCCTCATGTGGCTGGGCTGATTATGTACTAAAACATGGGCCCACAGCTAGACCAGAAGTGGGCAGCAAGGCTTGCGGCCCTTCAAACCATGGGCTGCACATTGGGCTGATGTCTTTCAGCCATTTTTTGTCTCCTATGGTAAACTTTAACTGCATCAATTTTGACACAATGTTCTTTCTGTGAATCAAACAATCACGGGGGTGGGGACGACGAACTGAGTACTCAATTTCATGTTTCTTTTCATGTATGGTGGCTTCCATTTCGTTCATCAGATGAAATCTCTACTTTGTACTCTATCCAAGTTGTTTCCCCTCATAAATTTGATGGGAAAGACACCAAGGAAAAAAGGCATTGGGGATGATCTAACTGAGTAAACTAAGCATATATTTCACTTAATTTCTGGCTTCCAATTAATTTCATCAGATAAAATCTTTCTTTACATGCTAGTCAATCTGAGTTTTTTTTTTTATTGGCCTCCTTCTTTCTTTTCCTCTCCTCCCCTCCCCTCTACCCCAAGCTTGGATCCAAATAAAATTTTCGCAGCACATGTGAAGCAGCTATTGACAAACATTTTTCTTGAATGATACAGCGATAGGCAGAACAAACATTCCATATCTAACACTTTTACCTACACAAAAGACCTCTACATCAATATCCATCTCACCCATCCACACAACCCCCCCACCCCAAAAAAAAAAGAAGAAAAATTAAATAATCTGTTTTGCTTTTCAAATTCTTTCATAAAAGTCAATGAAGAATAACATTTTGGAGTTAGTCTTGCATGATAACTGTTAGATCCAGTTTCCTCCATCTTCATGCTTATTAGTAAATATATAATTTTATCCTAAAATTTCTCTTTAGTATAACTGTGCTAGGACTTAAATACTTCAATAAGTTTGAAATCATCCTTCTCACTAACACTTGGTGTGGTGATTCAACCTGTTGTGCAGATCCATCTGAAGATTTTTGCCAAGAGAAGAAAGCGTTGTACAAGTTGATATCTGGACTCCATTCCTCCATTTCGATTCATATAGCTGCTGATTATCTCCTTGATGAAGCTAACAACTTGGTTATCATTCGAGCTGATTTCTGATTATTCTTAATTTTTAAGATGGGAGTGTCCTTTATGATGGCAAAATAGTCTCTTATCCATACAATAAATATATTGTTCCTTTCCCTTTGATCCAGATTGTTTAGTACAATCTCTTGGATTGGCTGAATCCCTAAAAATTCGTACTAAAAAGTATGATTGTTCCTACTTCCTAGCCAATAACTTCCATGACCATGACTATTTTTAGTGGAAGAACTGGAATTTAATTTTGATTAATATTATTTTTTTGGTGAATACTGAGATTGAACTGTGTGAAATTGATGAATAAATGGGGCATGTTTTCTGTATGGGGTTAGGGACACAAATATTGCCTTCATAATAGAGATTTACTGTAGCCCTTCTATTGATTTTGTTGAATTTGTATGTTACCAAAATGCAACATCTCATTTTCCTTTTTATGCTTTGATTGCAGTGGGGTCAAAATCTCGAGATTGTGAAGGACCGGGTGTTAAGATACCCAGATCGTGTTAGGAACCTGTACTTCACTTTTCTTTTCGTACTTCGAGCTGTGACAAAAGTGGGTATCAGCCATGCTTTGTCAGTTTGATTTCTGTAGATATTAATCCTCCAATAATGCACACGTGATGGTTTCATGACACCCATATTTTGAATGTGTTCCAGGCATCAGATTATTTAGAGCAGGCTGAGTATGACACTGGCAACCCTTCCGAGGACCTGAAAACACAGTCCTTGGTAAAACAGCTACTCTATAATCCAAAGTTACAAGCTGCATGCCCTGTCCCATTTGATGAAGCCAAGTTATGGCAAGGTCAAGGTGGACCAGAGCTGAAGCAACAGATTCAGAAACAATTCAGAAACATCAGGTTTATATCTAAGGCTTTGCTCAACCAGTATTTGTTATTTGAAAGCAGCAATTTTGTATTTTTTAATGCTCTACTGTATTTGATCAATGTTCAAAGTTCAAGTATTCTTTTGATCTTACTCTGATTGTCCTACATTGCATTTGGTTGACGTAGCATCTGAGTAAATGGTTGTACACTGAGCACCTCCATTCAGAAATATGATTAAAATATTAGGAACTGCCCCATTTTTAGAAACCTAGCTAGAATGTCTCTTGTATCTACTTCTTATTATAGAACTAGTATGACTCAAGTAAGTTCAGCTCTGCTGAAACATAAAATCATGTGCTCAAATGCTCAGGGAATTTAAAATGAAATAATTTGTCAAACGTCTATTGAACCATCCATTCAAAACTCATCTTTAAGTTCTGTTGACTTTTTTTAGAGAGCTTGATTTCTTTTACAAGGACTATTCATGTACACTTGGGAGCCCAATTCGACACCACTGACCACACAACATGGGTCAAGGTTGTCACGGTGACCCAAGGCATTGGAGGGTCGATGGACGCCCAAGGCAACCAAGGCACCCACCCACCTTGTCAATGCCTAATTGACGCTTGACAACAATAACATGGGTTGGCCCCGTAAGGGTATTGATATGTGCCAAGTTTTTAAAACTCAGAATGGGCACTGGAGTAGCCTCCATGGATTCCTATCTGATTCTGATTCGAATCAGCTGGAATTTAACTGGATGGGCTGGAAATTGGTTCAGCTTCTGATTTGGAAAACCATGATATATGTGCCTGACACATTCTGAAGTTGGACTCCTGAATGGGGCTTTGGACAAGATCAACCAACAACCGCCCTTGTTTTGGCACATTACCCCCTTTATTAAGACATTAACTATAGTCTGTGAACCATTTTAGCTGAGTCCCACACATTCCTATTTTTTGCCACATACCCCCATGCACAGTTTTGGGGAAGTGGATTGGACTTTTTGGCACATGCTGTAGCCACACGTATGTAATATAGTTCTTGACATAAATAGGAAATAAATTTATCATTTCAACAGTTGTACTTATGCATAATGGCCTTAAAAGCATCACCTTGAAGACAAGACAAGCTCAAATTCAGTTTTGACCCAAACTCATAAAGCTATTTTCAGTTTCTGAAAAAGTACCGGTCATCATTCGACTTATGGAGGATTATAAATTAAATCTTACTCTAGGCCATGATGTAATCTCCCTCCCCTTTGGAGAGAAATTGTTTCCAATAACTACTTTTATGTTACTTACCTTTTGTGCATTTCTACTGATTTTATACAATTTAAGTTTCTTATAATGGTTGGGTAGAAAACAAGAGAACCTGACCTAGTGTACATTTATTGCAGTGCGTTGATGGATTGCGTAGGTTGTGAAAAGTGCCGACTGTGGGGAAAACTTCAGGTTCTTGGCTTGGGCACTGCACTGAAGATCCTATTTTCTGTTGATGGTAAAAACCACATAGATCAGCCTGTAAGTTGCCTTGTATCAATACTGGCTTCTAATTTTGCTTTTATTTTTCTGCCCCACATTCTATTTCTGGTTCAACTTTCTGAATTTAATTTTGCTTTCATTCTTTTGCCCAACACTCTTATTCTCTGTATTTCTGGTTCAACTTTCAGCTGCAGCTGCAGAGGAATGAAGCGATTGCCCTGATAAACCTACTCAATCGACTATCAGAATCTGTCAAATTGATCCATGAGATGGGACCCACAGTTGAAAAGATCATAGGGGGACAAGTTTCTGCACCTAGTGCCCAAAGTAGCATATTGCAAACAGTACGGGATTTTGTATTCAGAACACGGTAGGTACAGTAAACTATTTGGTATTATTTACTTCAGAATGTTGATTAAGAGTCCAAGTCATCCATAGGGTCCACTCAAATGACTGGAAAAGCATATGAAAGTATTTTATCCAATATACTCTTGGGTGGAAGAAGGGTTTTTTGGTTGCTACACCCACCTGAATCTATTGAGAAAATAACCTCTGACAACCTTATGATTGGACCCCTGTTGATTTGTGTCCCACATGATCCAGATTTGTTAGGTAAGCAATCAACTACTAACATTTTGTTGGTTTCTCATGGCACTGGTTGCAGGTCAAGAAGCAGCATCTAAATGACCTTGTAACAATTTTGGAGGATAGGAGATAGGGGACAATCCATGTAAGCTAAGGGTATCTATATGAGGAATCAGTGGGTAGTGAAAAGTGCTGCTCAGCTTTGGAAGAGTGTACTTTAGGCAGAATGATATTGTACATTATTGGATTAGAAGGAACAATGTAAAATGAAAAGCATCTCACTCTGTTGTATTTGAAAACACCTCCTAACCATGTCAAACGAAGAAAAATTATGCCAAAAATATACTAATAGATTGCAAAACTCTGTCCAGTTTACATCAGTTTTAGAAAGTTCTGAAGCAATCTGATCACAAATTAAAATGGCATTGTCCATTATTATTAGTAAGGCTGTCAATTCACTCCATCAGAACTCTATTAAATTACTCATACCGAATTAGAACAGGTATTGTAATGGTTGATATGTTATAATTATTATGGAGTTTGGATTGAATCAATCGGTATAAATTTATTCCATTTTTTCTCTCTTGTACAACAAATTTTGTATGAATTGCATGAAACCATATATATACTAGATAAGAAATCATACGTATACAGAATAAAAATCCTATCGAAACCATAACGAGCCAGTATGGTAACAGTATGGAAAATTGGATTCGAAACCACCCCCCCAAAAAAGAAATTTTCATAAAAAGGAAATTGATACTTAATAATTTTTTGTGGATAAATAACAACCCATGTCTTATTTTAGATGTGTTTGCTTTTTATTCATGTAAATTTTCGGTCAGAATACTGTTTGTTAAATGAAAATTTTGAGAGTTGAAAATTCAGAACTAAGAGATACTGCATAGTGAAGTCAAAGAACCGTGAGGATACATGAATATACTTGGTATGCATGGGATATTCGATTGAGTTAAGACTCTAGAATTTGACAAGTGGATTAATCATCTCACGTGGCACAATAAGATTGGCTACTTTGAAAAGCCTACCAAAGCCCGACTGTTCAAATGATTTTTCCCTCATTATTACAAGTTTGATTTATATTCCTTTCTAAATCGAAAGGCATTTTTTATTGTTTATTTTAACATAAAATATACCAAAAAATTTGAAAAAATTTACATATAAATATTATTTGCAAAGAAATTCATACAACAAAACAAACAGGATGTAGGGATGAAGCCCAATATTTTACTTCCCGCTGAAAATACTTCATTTCTTACGTTTTGTAAAAGGAATACAAAAGAAATACAAGGTTTAAAAACCCAGAATCGGAATAGGACCGGTCGTATTTTTTACATTAGGCTGTTCGCCAAGTGCTTATGCAAGGCTTAAAAACTGGAATCAGCAAAAACCATATAATGAAATCAGGAAGAAGAAACAAAGATTTCACTAATCTTTGATAATTTATTAAGTTCAGCCATGAAGGAAAAGAAATTACCCAAAAGAAAGATCTAAACGCATTAATGGTCTATTCCAAACAAAAATTTTGAGAATCAAGGTTCAGTCAATTCCGATTTGAATCATCCAGGTTCCACCAATATCTGATACTATAAAACTTGAGCCTTGAGGAAATACCATGCCATAACATCTAACAGTGAACATCACACTTCATAAACTACCTGAATCTCAAAATTACAATTGCAATCACAAAAACGCAAAAGTAGGGATAATATTATGCCAAAGCATTATCCTAGCAAATACAAAATATTCGACAAAATAGTGCTGCACCATATATATATACTCCTAATCACCTTACAATAGGTATAATAAATATTTCCATCCTTCATGATGGTGGTCTTATCTTCCCTCGCGCTTCTTCTTTAGACGTTTGGATGGCTTTAATGTTTCCTTTCTCACCTCCTCAAAAACTTTCTTGTCCACGAGTGGCTACAAAAATTTTGAAAGGAAAATTAAAATTCAATTAGATTGTCAAATCCATGAACTAGCAGAAGTTAAACAAATACATGGCGAACAATTAAATGTGAAATGCGAGCTGATGGTGGTTTCACCTGTTGTTTTCCTATTCCAAATTCAATGTGATTGCAGTGATATAAGCTTAACAATCTCATCTGTTGTATCATTTGGACGTAAAAGAACAAGATAGAAATACAGAGTCTGTTGGTCGGATGGTCACAATGACCCCTCTGGCTAGCAAGGGAACCCAACTTTTGGTGACTTCCTCATCATAGATGGGAAGCACAACACTTAAGTGAGAGGATTGATACTTCTGTCCTCCCTAGCGGAAAACTGACCATCCCTCTGGCTAGCAAGGGGACCAACATTTAGTGACATCCCTGTCATAGACGGAAAGTACAACACTTAAAGCCCCACTTGTTTTATGGGGTTTTGGTGAGGTGGAATTTGAGGGGAAGGGATACTTGTATGAACTCACCAATGAACAGTCAATTTTCTAGAGGATACTTCCATCCTACCTAGTGGCCCCCAATTCACAAATGTATTTTCTTTCAAAATGAAGACAAAGATTGCTTAATCTGAGTTCAAATTCTCAGGAAAGCAAAAAAAGGGCAGTCAGACATGTTAATTGAGAAAGAAAATCGAAGTATTTCACTAAAGGCAATCAATCCCTTAATCACATCTTGACGATATACTGATGTCAAGAGTGTGTGTGTGAGAGAGAGAGAGAGTGTGTGTGTGTGTGTTTAGGGAGTGGAGGGGGGGCATCAGGTTATCAATCTCTTCACTCGTATGTTTGGTGTCTGTACCATTGGAACCCTTTACAGATCTAACCTCAAGAAATTTTTTGTTCCCAGTCATCTGCTCTAGAAGGCAAATAGACTAGGTATTTCTCCTCTTCACATCCAGCAGACCCATAATTTTTTCTTATTAACTCTCTAGCATTGAGATTGAGTTTAGTGGTGTAGGAGGTGCAGCCATAAGCCATCATCTCCAGTTAGCTGAAAATTGGCCACAGTTATGCTATTGTAGAATGCATCAGAAGCAAAAATAGAAGGACGAGAAATTCATTTTCTCTGGGCATGACTGAATTGGAACGAATACAAGATATAAAATGTTGGGAAGAGGAATTCTTGGGGATGGGGCGAGTTTCTAGGTTGTCCTCCCCCTATTCTCCTCCCCCTATTCTCCTCACTAACAGCCTGGTTTTCTGCATCTGGAGCTCAGATGTTGAAACAATAAATGTAACAATGTTACCCCGTTATCACTTACAGATACAAGTTTAAAGCTTCACCCGTCTTATGGAAAATGTAAGTGCTGAATGCTTAATATGAACTAACTTCTATTCATGGAAACTGAGTTCAACGTTCACACTTCCAGTAAGAGAAAAATTACAGGAAGTGGCCATATAATTGTTTATGGCTACGAGCCTGGATGTTTTCCTCATTTTATGAACAAAATACAAGTACTTGATGCCTAATAAGGATTAAATTCTATTCATGGAAACTGAGCTCAATGCTAACACTTCCAGTAGTGAAATGTGAGGAGCTAATATGATTGGGTTTTTCTTAGCAGATGATGTTATTATGTGCAGATAAAAGCAACTTTAATTGATGACAAAAGCTCCATATGGCAATAGGACAGAAAAGGCAACATGACGCAGCTCAGAAGAAAAAGAAGAACCAGCAAACCAGACCATCGGTTGGGTCAGAGTCAGGATGGACGAAGAATGGGCAGTAGGCCAAATTTCAAGTCTCCAATGGGTTATAGGGGTCATGGGCTAAGTTTTTTGGGTTTTCTATGAGGGATTTGAGTCCTATACAAGATTAATTGTTAGTTTCTAATATGTATGAGTTGTGTTAAGACTAGAAAGTTGAGAGGTTAGTCTATAAATTAGTGGTCTGATATGCTATGTAATGAATCAATTTTAGTGCTGAAGAAGATTCTTTCTGCTCAATAGGACTGTGGATTTCAGGCTAGCACAGTGGATTCTGCATGTTTACTTCTCTGGATTCAAAAGTGGTTTTGTTGTGGATTCAACAAGGATCTGGTGGCTTCCAGATTGGCTCAATGGATTCCTGAATGGTTATTTCTCTTTTCTCCATCAAAAAAAAAGATCAAACTTCTACTATTTAAACCCTGTGATTTGATTTCCTTTATATCTTAGTTTCTGTTAAATCTAAATCAAGTTGATGGGGACATCACAGCAGCAAGAGTAGCAGATCAGCAGTTTTATTTTTATTATTATTTTTATTTTCCGGTTTTCTGTTATTTCAGTTAATTTAGTGATTCAGTTCCCAATATTTTTTTATTTTTCAGTTTCAGTTGTCATTTTTTTTATGTAATGTAACAGATACCCCCCTCCCCCTATTCACTGTTCACGTGAACAGTTCCCACCACCTTTTTCGTAGTTTTTTTTTTTTTTTTTTAGTGGGCTTTAACTGCCCCTAGGCAGTTCCATAACTCACCAACTCCCCATGGTCTCACTATGTAGGCCTTTTAAGGCCATTATTTTCTGAAAACGAAATTATGCAGCAAAGAATGAAAATCAGAATGGATTCTCTCTCCCCCTCTCGGTAAGTGTGTCTTCTCTCTCTCTCTTCCCTCTCTGAATCTCTTTCTTTTTCTTCCTTCCCCACCCGATATCAAATTTCTGTTAACCAGTTCCTGAAACAGAAATCCTCATCACAGCCCACTCAATTCTTCATGTAAGTATTTGTTAAAAATAATACTAAGTTACAGCAATATATATATATATATTGTTATAGACTAATGAACAATCATGCAATCATTAATTATTATATAATAATTAATAATCATGCAACAACAGATAATCAAGCAAGCATTAATAATCATGCAAGCATAATAGGTTATATCAAACCTAACTATATACTATAGTCTTAAATGTACATAAATAAATATGTAATGAAACATACCTCCAAATGATGGAACCGAAGAAATGAACTAAGGCTAAGTCATGTTGGTACACTCTCCTTAAGATTGTGTTTGCCCCTTATACGGTACACTGGGTCTCCACAAACCAACCTCCAAGATAAAACAGCCTCTACAAGGACACCCAACAATGTGCACTCACCATTGGATGTAAATCAAGACCCGACGGCTGAAGTTAACAGTCCTTCAAAACAGAGGATGGACTCTATCGGCTAATCAAAATAGAGAGAGTTGGAGGGAGAGAGAATAGAGAAACTCGAAATTGGATGTGTTGAAAGGCTTGGGGACGTCCTCTATTTATAGAAGACAGATACTGTTTGAAAGTAGCTGTAAGATGGGGTGTGACTATAGAAATGGACCGTTTAGATCGCGTTTGATCTCAGATTCTGAGATCTACGGCTGAGATGGCACCCCTTATGTGTAGAAATGCAACTTACACATAAGCATCCTTCCAAAAGGGTGTCTAGTGGAGGGGTATGCCCTAACCCGTCCACACCCACACCCACACCCACACCCACACCCACACCCACACCCACACCCGCAACCCATAGCCCACAGCCCATAATTCTGATAGGTGTGTATATAGTAAGTTTAATAATGGAAATGGTGTAATTATTGTTCTATATGTTGATGATATGCTAATAATGGGAACTAATTTAAATGTTGTAAATTCAACAAAGAAAATCCTTATGTCTAAGTTTGATACATAAAACATGAGAGAAGTAGATGTCATTCTAAGGGGGTGTTTGGTAACACTCCAGAAGTTGGATTCTGACTTCTGGAGCATAAATGGAGTAGAAGCCTATTTGGTAACCCGATTCGGACTTCTGGAGAATCCATGAGTGAACCGGCTCCAAATGAGCTCTATAATCCAATTTTTTGGAGCATCAAATAGATGTTTTTCGACTTCAGAGCACAATTTTGAAGTAAAAATCACCCCACACCACTACTACCACCAACTACTACCACCAACTACCACCACCAACACCACAACCCACCAGCCACCACCCACCACCGCCACCACCCTGCACCACCCACCACCACCCCCACCACCACCACCACCACCACCACCACACCGCCACCACCCACCACCACCCACCATGCCACCACCACCAACCACCGCCACCAACCGGCCACCACCACCAGCCACCAACCACCGCCACCACCACCTACCACCACCACCAACTATCACCCACCACCGCCGCCACCACCACCACCCTTTGTTGCCACCACCACCACTACCACCATCCTCAATCACCACCCACCGCCACCTACTATCGCCACCACCACCAGCCACCAACCACCACCACCACCACCCACCAATCACCCACCACCACCGCCACCACCATTTACTACCACCCACCACCACCACCACCGCCACCACCCTCCACCACCACCACCCACCCACCGCCACCCTTCACCACCACCTCCCACCCACCACCACCGTCACCAACCATCACCACTCACCACTAGTGCCACCATCCGTCACCCCCCACCACTACTCTGGAGTCCATGACTAAATTAGGTTAACAAACATGTTTCTACTCCCTCATACTTTTGAATCCTTTTGAAGTTGGAGTAGAAATTTGAACCAGAAGTAAGAATCCCAGAGTTGAAGTTTTACCAAACACCCACTAAGCATCAAAGTTACAAGGAAAACCAATGAGATAATACTATCTCAGGCACACTATGTGGAAAACCTATTAAAGAAGTATGGATATTATGAGTGCTCTTTAATAAAAATAACCTTAGAGGTAGGAAGTCATCTCATAAAAAATAAGGAGAACCAGTCTCCCAAAAGGAGTATTCCCAGATTATTTGTTCAGTGTCATACTTGATGAACTCCACAAGACCAGATATAGCCTTGGCAGTAGGGAAGTTAAATCAACATACTCATAACCCAGGAAAGGAGCACGAGTGAAACTTACTTTTGAAAACTCCCGTCCAAAACCAAAAAAACCAAAATTTGAGTTTTCATTTGAAATCTTTTGAAACTTACTTTTGACCTTAAACTTGCTTTTTGACTTTTTTACAACAATTCCCCCACAAGTTTCAAAAGATAGTAAAAACCAGAATTAAACTGTTAACCTCACGAGAACGGTTAGCGACGTCGTCTGTAGATGTCTTTCAACTTAAATCTACACTAGATCTGATAGGTCACGCTACAGAGTATGGGTGAAACAACGCTCCTTGAACTTTCATCCTTAGTGTAGCCGACTGACCTACCAGCCACCTCTTATAGTTCGACCCTAAAACATCCTTTCCTGGTGGACATATTTTTAAACCGGCCTTATCCCTATCCTGGTTCATGAATGTTTATGAGAGTTCACCCTTAAAACTATCATTGGAAGCGACCGCACACCCTACATTCAATAAGGTCAGCCTATAGTGTGCACCACAGTTAACACACCCTCATATTTCTCTGGGATAACTTGGTTTGATTAAGAATCCTTAAGATTCATCATCTATTCATTATGGTGAGTACTACCTTACCATCTAACTAGAACAAGAGAAATTATGATAGTATTGAACAAGTCATTTACGTGACTTCCTTTTTACCCATTGAACCTAATTCCAAGGATCTCCTATTACATAGGTTAGGTTTCATCACATGCCTCGTGACATGGGCTTCAAGCTCCTCATTCTCCTTGATTTTTTATGAGATGGCTTCCTACCTCTAAGGTTATTTTTATTAAAAAGCACTCATAATACCCATACTTTCTTTAATAGGTTTTCCACATAGTGTGCCTGAGATGGTATGATCTCATTGGTTTTCCTTATAACTTTGATGCTTAGAATGACATTACTTCTCTCATGTTTTATGTATCAAACTTAGACATAAGGATTTTCTTTGTTGAATTTACAACATTTAAATTAGTTCCCTTTATTAGCATATCATCAACATATAGAACAATAATTATACCATTATTAAACTTACTATATACACACCTATCAGAATTATTGATGATAAAGCAATTGTTCAAAAACACTTGATCAGGCTTTTCATGCCATTATTAGGTGCTTGTTTTAAACCATACAGGGATTTAATTAACTTATAGAATTTATGTTCTTGACTAAACATTATACAACCTTCACGTTGTCTAATATAAATTTCCTCTTCTAAATCTCCATTTAAAAATGCAGTTTTAACATCCATTTAATGAATAACTAAGTTATAAATGGAAGCGATAGCAAACAAAATTCTTATAGTAACAATATAAACGAACTATAGGAGAGAAAGTATCAAAATAATCTATATTTTACTTTTGTTTAAACCTTTTACTACTAATCTTGCCTTAAACTTTTTAAGAGTTCCATCAGGCCTTAGTTTCTTTTTAAATATCTACTTGGTATTTAAAAGCTTTGTCCCTAGTGGAGAGTCCAACATTTCCCAAGTGTGATTTTGAATTATAGAATCCAACTCACTTTTAGGGGGTGTTTGGTAACGCTCCAGAAGTTGGATTCTGACTTCTGGAGCATAAATAGAGTAGAAGCCTGTTTGGTAACCCGGTTCGAACTTCTGGAGAATCCATGAGTGAACCGGCTCCAAATGAGCTCTAGAATCCAATTTTTTAGAGCATCAAATAGATGCTTTTCGACTTCAGAGCACAATTTTGGAGTAAAAATCACCCCACACCACTACTACCACCAACTACCACTACCACCACCACAACCCACCAGCCACCAACCACCACCCACCACCGCCACCACCGCCACCACCCTCCACCACCCACTGCCGCCACCACCACCACCACCACCACACTGCCACCACCCACCGCCACCTACCATCGCCACCACCACTAGCCACCGGTCACCAACCACCGCCACCTACCATCGCCACCACCACCGCCACCACCACCTACCACCACCACCAACTATCACCCACCACCACCGCCACCACCACCACTCCCCATCGCCATCACCACCAACCACCCACCACCGCCACCACCATCCACTACCATCCACTGCCACCCACTGCCACCACCACCAACCACCAACCACCACCACCACCACCAACCACCACCACCACCAACTATCACCCACCACCACTGCCACCACCACCACCGCCCGTTGCCACCACCACCAACCACCCACCACCGCCACCACCATCCACCACCAACCACCGCCACCCCCACCTACCACCACCACCACCATCACCCACCACCACCGCCACCACCACCACTCCCCGTCGCCATCACCACCAACCACCCACCACCGCCACCACCATCCACTACCACCCACTGCCACCTACTATCGCCATCACCACCAACCACCAACAACCACCACCACCACCACCACCACCCACCACCACCACCAACTATCACCCACCACCACCACCACCACTACCACTCCTTCACCACCACCACCAACCACCCACCACCGCCACCACCATCCACCACCAACCACCGCCACCTACCATCGCCACCACCACCAGCCACCACCCACCGCCACCACCACCCACCACCTCTACCAACTATCACCCACCACCACCGCCACCACCATCCATTACCACCCACCACCATCGCCACCCTTCACCACCACCGTCACCAACCATCACCATTCACCACTAGTGCCACCATCCACCACCCACCAACACCATTTTGGAGTTCATGAATAAATTAAGTTAACAAACATGTTTCTACTCCTATATACTCCTGAATCCTTTTGAAGTTGGAGTAAAAATTTGAACCAGAAGTAAGAATCCCAGAGTTGAAGTTTTAACAAACAGCCCCTTAATGACCTCCTTCCAGAAAACTGCTTCTGGAGATTTTATTGCCTCTTGATAAGTTAAAGGATCTCTATCCACATGATATATTAACATTTCATCACCAAGATTAATAGGTTTTCTTTGTCTTTTACTTCTCCTTAATAATTCAGTATTCATTTCATCAGATTCTTGTTCTTTATTAATTTCATTATTCATAATAGGAATCTCATTATGAGTAACACTATTCAACTTTGGAAAAACATATTCAAAAAATTCAGCATCATGAGATTCAATAATAGTGTTAGCATCATACATGTTTTCAACCGATTTTAATACCAAAAAATCTATATGCCTCACTATGCTGAGCATATCCTATAAAAATACAGTCACAAGTCTTCGGTCTAAATTTCCTTTTCTTAAATTCAGGTATCCAAACTTTGGCTAAACACCCTCATACCTTTAAATGATTAAAAAATGGTTTCCTCCCATTCCAAAGCTCAAAAAGAATTAGGTCAGATCTCTTGACAAGAATCCTATCAAGGATATAACAGGCAAATAGAATAGCTTCCCCCCACATATTATATGGTAAACCAAAACTAATCAGAAAACAACTCATTATTTCTTTTAAAATTCCATTTTTCCTTTCTGTAACCCCATTAGACTCAGGTTGGTAAGGTGCAATAGTTTCATGAATAATATCGTTTTCTTCACAAAAGTGAAATAGGCTATAAGTGTCATACTCAGTACCTCTATCTGTTCTTAATATTTTAATTTTTCTGTCTAGCTGATTTTCTACTTCAAGCTTATATGCTTTAAAAGCATTTTCAACTTCATCTTTAGATTTTAAAAAATATACTTTAATATATCAAGAATAGTCATCAATGAAGGTTATATAACATTTGTTACCTCCCCTTGATTCATGGGATTCTAAATCAGCCAAGTCACTATAAATTAACTCTAATAAATTAGCTTGTCTTTCTATAGACTTATGGGGTTCTATTTTTATTTATTTTTTTAGTAATTTTAGCCTCTATGCAAATTGGGCATTTATGAGGCGAAGGTTCGGACTGTCTATGTATATATATCCTAGTTTGGATAATCTTTTAATGTAAGGTGCACTACGATGCCCTAGTTTACCATGCCATACATCATAGGACTCAATCAAGTAAGAAGAAGATCGAATTTCATTTAAGACACAGTAATACTCATTACAAACAGACCATTGTTGGCATACCCCTTTCCCACATATTTGTCCCCCTGAAGCAGAATGACTTTGTCTGCTTCAAAACTCAATTTCATTCCAGCTTTGTTCAGACAAAAACCAAAAACTAGATTCCTTCGAATATTTAGGACATGCAGCACTTCATTCAGTACAAGGGTCTTGCCAGATGTCAGCTGCAGAGCAACCTGACCCTTGCCCATAATCTGAGAGGTTTGAAAGTTTCCCATATACACTAAGTCACTTGCATTGACCGTTAAATATTTGGAAAACGCTGATCGGTTAGCACAGATGCGCTTCGCAGCTCTAGTGTCAATGATCCAATCCTTTGGTTTCTCTACTAAATTGATCTCAGTCACCACTACTGCAAACATGTCCTCTTCAGTGAGGTGCACCTTGGTCTTGTCATTACCCTCTTTCTTCTTGATAGCCCCACAGTCCTTCTTGAAGTGTTCCGGTTTTCCACATAAGAAACAACCCCCTTTGGCTTCCTTTTCACCTGAAAAAACTTCTTGGATTTTTCCCTTTTCTTGGTTTTACTGTTCTCCACAAAATTTGTCTTGGTTTTATATTCCTTGGCTTTTACCATCTTGTTTGTTTCACGGTTCTTTTCTTCAATTTTAATCCGCATTATATAATACTCTAGGGTACAATCCTTTGACTTATTTCTTCACATGTGACTTATAAAGTCACTCCATGAGTTTAGTAATTTTTCAATCAAAACTACAGAAATAAACTGTTCTGGTAGAGAGATCTTTTTCACAAGGCTTGCAACCAGAACTTGGAACATATCTATTTGCATGGAAACACTCATGTCTTCATTCATTTTAAAATTCAAGAAGTTGTCAGTCACATATTTCTTGCTTCCAACATCTTCCAAGGAGTATTTTTTATCCAGGGCATTCCATATATTATAGACTTAGTCATATGAAGAATAAACATTGTAAAGCTCATTTGTCATTGCATTTAGTATCCGTTTCTTGCACTGGAAATCCGCAGTTATCCATGCAGCCCTTTTTTACTTAATTTCATGGTCATCAGACTCTTCCGGCATTTTTTTAATCAGGGTGAAGTGTGAACTTGGCACCCAATTGAGTTAGGGAAAAATGCATCATTTGCCTCTATCGTTTGTAGTTAAAACCATTTAATGGTTATATGAAAAATCAAAGTCAAAAACAATGCGCAACTTTCCCATTGCTAAACCAACTTCAATAGTCAAGCAGATTTAGTGTTGGCTACGGTGACAGTCTAAACAACTATAACAAAACACAATCTTAAGAATTGTTGAAAATCATACTAGGTTACAACAATATATATATTGTTATAGACTAATGAATAATCATGCAATAATTAATTATTATATAATAATTAATAATAATGCAATAACAGATAATCAAGTAAGCATTAATAATCATGCAAGCATAACAGGTCATATCAAACCTAACTATATATTATATTCTTAAATGTACATAAATAAATATTTAATATAACATAACTCTAAACGATGGAACCGAAGAAATGAACTACGGCTAAGTCGTGTTGGTACACTCTCCTTAAGATTGTGTTTGCCCCTTATACGGTTCACTGGGTCCCCGTAAACCAACCTCCAAGATAAAACAACCCTATACAAGGACACCCAATCAGTGTGCACTCACCATTGGATGTAAATCAAGACCCAACGGCTGAAGTTAACAGTCTTTCAAAATAGAGGAGGACGGACTCTATCGGCTAATCAAAATAGAGAAAGAGAGTTTGAGGGAGAGACAGGAGAGAAACTCAAAATTGGATGTATTGAAAGGCTTGGGTACGTCCTCTATTTATGAGACTGATACCCTTATTTATGAGACTGATACCCTTTGAAAGTAGCCGTATGATGGGGTGTGACTATAGAAATGGACCGTCCAGATCATTTCTGATCTCAGATCATGAGATCATGGTTTAAAATCTTGCCGAGATCTCGGCGATCGGCGAGATCGGCGACATCGCCGAGATCTCAGTCTTCTTAGTGATCTCGGTGAAGGCTGAGACGAGATTTGAGTCGATAACTCGTCTTGGTCTCAGTTGCATGTTCTTGGTGTTCTCGGCCGAGATCTCGATCTCGGCATATTTTATCATCTCGACAGTTTCTCGGCGAGATCTCGGTAGAAACTGTTTTTTCCCTTTTTTTCACTACTTAAAAGGGCCAAACCCCTGTTCTCTCTCTCTCTCTCCATAAAATTTGAAGACAAATCATTCCAAAAGCTATATCCTTTCCTCACTAACATTATTAGTAATTTTTTAATGGAATTACATCTTAATTCATATAGTCATCACTCTTAATTTGATCTTTCCTCACAGAGAACAGAGCAGGTAGAGTTTTAATTGAATAACCAAAAATATGTAATATAGGAGACCCACTTAGCAAGGTGTCCTACCACTGCTCTCTTTCCTTTTTGAACTCACACATAGAGTTTTGAACTCCATCAAAATGCATTTAGGAGTCAAGAATGAGTCAGGACAACACTTTCCCTCTCTTCCTTTATTCTTCTTTAAAACCCTTCTTCCACAAGGTTGAAGCTTGACGGTTGCACCAAAGAGACAATCTCATCATTTTTAAGATTCGTTTTAGAACCATTAAAAGCGGATTCTCATCTAATCAATAATCTAACTCATCCCACCCATTCCATTTTGGAACAAATACACAGAATCCAATATATTTATATGAAGAAAAACAAAGCAATTGGGATTTTACACTGTCTCGGCGAGATCTCACCGAGATCTGGGTTTTCCAAGAGGCCGAGACACCTCCGAGAACAGAGATTTTAAACCTTACTTGAGATCTATGGCTGAGATGGCACCCCTTATGTGTAGAGTTACATTACACATAAGCACCCTTCCAAAAGGGTGTCTAGTGGAGGGGTGTGTCCTAACCCATCCACAACCACACCCACACCCACACCCACAACCCATAGCCCACAGCCCATGGTCTACGGCCCAGCGCCCGCAGCCCACGCCACGGTCATAGGTCGCAGGTCGCAGGTCGTAGGTCACAGGTCACTGTCCCGATCGCAGTCCGGTAGGCCTCGCTCATGCGTGTGTGTGTGAGTCATCTCGGACCAAGCTTGTCTTTCTACTTTGGGCTCAATAGGTAAGGGTCATCCCCTACATATAAGGTACTCTCCTCCACAATCCCTAAGCAATGTGGGACTAAAAGTTCGACATTGCATAAACCAACTCCAAAACCAAAATTTGAAAACTCCCGCCCAAAACCAAAAATCTAAATTGGAGTTTTCATTTGAAATCTTTTGAAACTTACTTTTGACTTTAAACTTGCTTTTTAACTTTTTTACAACAGTATTATTTACTGTTGTGGTTAGATAGCCAACATTCTACCTATTTCGTTTTGTGTCTTTTTGTATCCCATGTTGCTAGCTGTTTAATTTTATTTATTATTATTTTTTTTTATGTTGTCTCTGTTATTCTGTTTCTTCCCCTACTGAACAGCAGCCTTCGAGCTGAATTATATTATCCATAAGATACTAAATCTCCTGGTCAGCATTAACTCTGGTTAGTATTTCAACTTCTTTATATTGGACTGTTGTTGAATCTCATGAAAAATGGTTTCTTAGGCATGAAACATAGCTGTTAAAATTTTAAGAGAACAGAAATGTCATGCACCAGAACTTATGGAATGCTGCCAATAATACTGAGTTCTATTTCACTCTACTTGATCATTGTTAAGTTGGTAGTCAACGGCTAGATATATATTGTTCATTGACTAATAGAACCCAGCCCTAATTTTTAAATGCACGTCATGTATGTTGCTGTCCGACTATACTAGCTAACCAAACCTTGGATAAACCAATACCCAACTAGCTGTGAGTGTAGGGAACCTAGACCCTAGGCTGTCCTACATCACAAGTTGCTGAATTTCCTGACTTTATACCTCGTAATTCTTTCAATAAATTGGGTTCAAGTGGATTCCAGATTGGTTCAGGTGGATTCCTGAAAGTTTACCCCTCTTTTCTCCATCAAAATACAGGTCAGAAATCTACTTTTAAACCCTGTGATTTGATTTCCAGTTAGTATATTTCAGCTTCTGGTAAATCTAAATCAAGTTGCTGAATTGCCAGTCTTTATACCTCAGAATTCTTTCAATCGACTGAGTTTTCCTGTTCTTGAAATTTCTATTCTATTTTAAAGCCAGAACTCCTCCATCTATTTCAGAAAACAAAAAATTCTTATTCTGTTTCTTAAACCCAAGTTTTCTGCACCCTTTGCTTCCCTGTGGCTGTATGTTCCTCTTTTAACTCCTTTTTTTTTTTTTTTTTTGGGTTGATGGTACCACCATTTAAACCCTTGATTTTGGAGTAATAAAGAGTCATTTACTCTCCTTCCTTCCACTAGAATGGTTCAAATGTTGGTGTTTTTCTTTAACTTTATTCGGCTGTGCACGGGTATTAAGGATTAGCTAATATTGTGCTCTAACCTTTTCATTTACTATTATATTTCCGGTTTCTATTTCTCAGTTTCTCTATTAGTTTCTAATTATGTTTCAACTGGACTTTCTAAATCAGAATTCCATTTCTGGAAGTTTCTGATCTCTACTTTCTAAATTTGGAAGTTACTATTTTAGTAGTAAACAATTTTAGAAGTTACTAATTCTGTTTCTAATTGTTGCGGGGGTAAAGCTGCGTACATTCTACCCTCCCCAATAGTGGGAGCCTCATGCACTAGGACGCCCTTTTTTTATACTAATTCTGTTTCTAGTCTATTTTTTAATTCACTTTATTAATTCAAGAAGAGTTCCATATCTTTGAATTTGACTGTCAAATTTTTTTCAAACTTTTCTGGTTTGTTCTCCATACCCTTTAGCCACCCAAACAGAATTTGGTCCACATCAGATCAGATCTGTCTTTGCAAGTTTATTGAATTTCTCTTTTGCTGGTTAGGTTCATACCTTCCCCCGAGTCTGGCTTACTTGAGGTTTTCTAAACCCTAGTCTTAATGATTTAAATACCCATTACAAGAACACAATGATAAAGCAGCAAAGAGGATAAATGCCCCTAAGAAACTGATGAAAACAACCGTAGGAGAACAAACCATTAGTGACATGCCCAGCACAACTCTCCATGATATGTGCCATTGTGAGAAGACTCCCTCTTTGCACCTACCTTTTCTAGTCCATCAACTGATAAATTACTTGATCTTGACCTCCACGTGATTAAATATTTCTTGAGGTAGTAAAAGTATCTAGCTTTTAAGCCACCCCAACCTACGGGAAGATAACTAATTAAACAAAAGTGAAGAACCCCCTCAACATCTAAGTGAGGAGTTTCTGACAAGGAAGACACTTCAATGCATAGTTGTCAAGGCGACAATGCGATCCAAGGCATTTGGGGCCATCATGGGCGCCTAGGCGCCCGCCTAGGCGTTGCCTAGGCGACCAAGGCGTTCCCAGTGCATTTTTTTTATTTCTAAAATATTAATGTTTATATATATGCAACATTCTACATAAATAATCAACATTTAAGACATAACTTAATTAATATGTGGTGTGGACCCAAGTTTACTAATGTACACTAAGACCTGGGATTGTGTCTAGAATTAAGTAAACAATTATTTATGACTAACATTTGCGTATTTTTAACGAATTTGATCGGAGCGCAACTCCTTTAATATAGTTTGGATTCAAACAATCTCGAATTCGTTGCAAAGCTAGCATAATCAGCTTTCCAACAAATCCGAGATTGCTTGAATCCAAATTATAGTGAAGGAGTTACACTCCGGTCAAACCTTGTTCGGAATACGGGAATGTTGTTTAAAGTCGTCTGAATGTAAATTATTTTTTGGGCATCAAAGCAAAAGATTATTTTGGCGCACTCTTGATTTTTAGTGATGATTTATTATAATAAGATTTATAGAATTTTTATATTTAGAAAAAAGCTTAGCATTTAAAAGTTGAAAATCGCCCTCGCATCCAAAAATATGGTTTTTGTTCTTGAACAGGGGGGTTGACTTTTTTTCCTTCTGGAATTTGAATTTTAAACTATTTTTATTAGATTCAAATAGGGGGATATTTGCTTATTTATGAATAATATCTTAAGTAAATGAAACATTTACTTAAATGATATTAGTCATAAATAAGTACTGCCTGATAAATGTTCCTGTCTGGCCTGGGCGACCACAAGGCGCCCAGGCCTATACAAACCGCCCGGACGCCTAGGCGACGCCTTGACAACTATGCTTCAATGCAAAGCCAGAGGAAAGAAAATTGCCGTTCAAAGTTCAAACCCATCACATATCACAGATAGTCAATACACCTAAACAATGAGTTCATGTCCCACAGAGGACACATACATAATTTCTTTCTTAACAATATTTTACTTGGAATAACGTCAATGAGACTAACAAAGAGCCCACGATCACCTTAATAAACCAATGCAGGACTAAACATGATTCGACCACAGCCTTCGCTCAATAGATTTAGAATCTTCTATTCAATCCCATCCCTCTTATCTCCTTATGCTCAACTCTAAGTTTCTTCAACTCAATCCCATTGTAGGTTAAAAAATAAAACACATTTCCATACTATCCTCAGGAAAGCTTTGAAAAGCTTAATTCAATGCAAATCCCCTCACCCTTCAGATCCCGTTATTTTTTTCATCCACAATGCCTTCCAACTTTTTACCTTTTTTGGATGATGAATACAATAGCTTATAATAATAATAATAATAATAGTAATTGTGAATTTATCCTTGGAGAACTACTTGCCTTCCAATTTTGTTCCCTTTTTTTGGATGATGAATACAATAGGTTATAATAATAACTATGAATTTATCATTGGAGAAATACTTGCCCAAGCTTAATCAGATAATGGGTTTTGTATGCTGCAATATCCTCTATTACATACCCCCAACTCTGGAAATGTAAAGCCAGGCCATGGCCAAGGCCTCTTGAAGTTCAGTGAAGAAGTCAACCTCTCAAATATGTGACTGGGAAATCTTCCACGATAAGAACCACATATAATCATTCAAATAACAAGGAGACAAGGAAGCCTTTAGATGGACTGATGGCTCATAAAACTAAGCTGGGCATATTGTTGGTGATCCTGTGTTGAATTCAAAAATGCTGAATGAGACTGGGGTTAACTTTCTCAAATGAATGAATTCATGAGAGAAAAGTGTTCTACTTTACAGTTTACCAAGGCAGGAACTAAGAGAAGAGCAAATTAGAAAAATCCTAGCTGACACCATTCAAATCATGAGGGATGTTCATTGCTATCACTGAAGCAATCCTTAACAGATAAACCTCATCTCTTCACAGAGGAAGACAACTTTCAAAAAATAAGAATAGGGTCAAGGCATAAAGTAGTACAACTTAGTCATATTTGAGTTTGTATAGAAACTGTGGCACCCACAAATAGGTTCACCAAGCCAAACTCCCAAACAACCATCAGATCATGATTCTCACATCCAAGTCAGTGCAACACTTACAAATAAAATTCAGCATGTAATTTGGTTTCGGCAATCTCTCTCTCTAATATGAAGCAAATCCAAAAATAATAGGCAGTAAAATATAGAACATCAAGAATAGGGAATTGAATAATAAAAATATCCATATCTAACCTCTTCCCGTTTCTTTTGGAGGTCCAAAAGTTGTTGACAGTATGAAAGACACTCCGCATGGTATACAGCAGCTAGATCTTTTATCAGGGCCTTCCTTTTGATAATGCCAATCACTTCAAGAAGAAATAAGAAGTAAATATTAAAGAATGAATGAGAAAGCGTTCAGAGCCCATGGAAAAAAAAAAGAAAAAAAAAACATCCATATCACACCCACAACATATAGGACCTGCAAACTTCATTCATTAGAGCTATTCAGCCTATGTGAAATCTTCCGGATGGATTTTATCCGACTTATGATCAAAAGGATCAGTCAAACTTAAATTTGTATATATTTTTAACTTTATTGTTTATATAGACATTTGGGAAGTAAACAGAAAAGAGAAAGGTAATGTTCCAAATTCGTTGTTGCTTGTACGGGGGGTAATAGGAATTCGCCCCATCATTCAGAATGGTACTTAATCTAGTTTACAGTTCCTCCTAAAACAATCCCAGCGGCAAAAGACCCCTTGTACCCTTCAAAACTCCAAAGAATAATAGTTTTCCTTCACCGATAATTTATCCAAACCTATTCAAGGAAGAAGGAAGAAAGAAAACTACTAACAAAAGCAGGAAAATCCTAACGAAATTAGACACCCTAACTAGTAAAATTCATGAAACCAGATATTGGATGTAATAAAAGTACAAGATGATATCAAAAGATCCAACAAAACAAGATTATTCAAAACTGCATACACGAAAACTAGAACTGCCGCAAACAAAGAAAGCAGAACGATTTAAAGGAAAGCAACTAAACGAGAGCATTATTAGAATCCTAACAAAATTAGACACCCTAACTAGTAAAATTCATGAAACCAAATATTGCATGTAATAAAAGTACAAGACGATATCAAAAGATCCCACAAAACCAGATTGTTCAAAACTGAACACACGAAGACTAAAACTGCCGCAAACAAAGAAAGCAGAACGATTTATAGGAAAGCAATTAAGCGAGAGCATTATTAGAATCATACAATCGGCAATGCGACACCTAAATCAAAACAAAACCAATTAAAAAATATTTTGAAACAAGATTGATCAAAGATAACAGAATCTAGGGTACACGAAAATTACTTCGGCTAGGATCGAATCGAACAGATGGCTGTGGTGGTGATCGAGGAGGAGAAGGAGAAGGAGGAGCATCCTCTCCGTTTGTGGTCGGCTGAGACGACGACGAAGGGCGAGGAGAAGAAAGAGGGAGATTAGATTCTTCTTCACTCATTGATGAATCGTTAGCGCTTCCCAGTTATCCAAAATCTCTGATGAAGTAAACAGAAGAAGAAGAAGGGGTTAAACCCCTAAAATAACTTTTACGTCATCTGTAAAGGATCTGGATTGCACACCAGAAGACCGTATGAAATCTCTGTATCGATTACCCTTTTTAACCTTCATTGATTTCGAAGCAGAAGAATATCATACGCAGGCTCTGCGCGCAAAGGGAAGGAAATCCGGAAATCTGACCAGTAAAACCACATTCCAACAGTAGCTGATGAAGATTGGATCGTGCAGGATGCAAACGGTTCTTCTTACATCGGTGTCACATTGTCCACGTGTCCAAAATAAAAATCCGGTTTGGTCCAACTGGTTGGACCATTTACCCGGTGGGATTGAATCATCAATTCAAAATTCAAACTTCAAAGGATTATTTATAGGGTGTATCATCAGTTCAAAATTCAATCTTCAAAGGATTATTTATAGGGTGCGGTTTTCTTGGACCACACATTTACTGGTGTGTCTAAATTGGATCCAAATCGAAAATTGAAATCGAACCAATTTATTTCAGATTGGATCAAATCGATAACGAATTTTATTGGATAAGATTTGGGTTTTAGAGTCCAATGAAAAATCGAACCAGATCGAACCAATTAGCCTGTTGACACCTCATTTACAAAACTAGTTGTGCCAGGTCGATGTTGGATATTGGCATTTTTATGTAGACCAAAAGGTCCCTTGCTTACATTTAAAGTTTTTTTATAAATATAATTAGTTTAAAATAAACATCGAACCATGATGTGCATGCCAACGCATGGAAAATTATATGATTGAATTCATTTTTAATTTTTAATTTTTAATTTTTCTTACCAAAAAAATTTTCATTTTTAATTTGTTACGTGTTAATCTAGAGCGTTCCAGAGATATCTGATGGTGATAATTACCGCATCATCGTATATTGGAAAAAAAATTTACCACATCATCTTTCCACGTGGCGCATTTAAGGAGTAAGCAATCTGCAAATTCCTTAGGATGGGAGGCTTACAAAAAATGGAAAACATGAAATCGGGAGAATCATTGGAAATCAAAAAAAAAAAAATCCATATATGATAGGTAATAAGGTGGAGAAAGACGACGGAACTTGACAGGTGACATATTTAAGTACCAAAATGTACTTCCGAAAATATCCAATGTTTTACCTTACCAAATCACAAATAAAAAAATGGTAAAAAAGTTGCAAGTGTAATTGATAGGGAAAGAATAAGGTGGCCAATCAGAGAATGACATTTGTTCGACCCTCATTGCTATTAACAGAAGGTCACGTGTCCACCTTCCACAATTAGTTGGAAAGTGTGACCTTAATAAACGAAAAGAAAGAAAGGTTATCCCCACAAACTCAAGGATAACCGCAGATCAACACAAATAGGGGAAGATCCCCTGATGTCGCCACGCGAGAGTTCGTAAGGATATCCCTATGTTGGGATATCATGGACAGTTATGGAAAGTTCACCGCAAGATGGCAATCGGACGACCCAAGAAGATTCCTACCCACGTACAACCCCTGATTTCTGGGGATTAGATCGTGAGAATCCAGATCTGCCACTATTGCTGTTGAAACTAGGCTATATGATGTGTCCTTCTATCTGCAAAAGAGAAAAGGTTATCGGAGGACGGACTGGGTAGTCTGACCGTCAAGTTAGTGATAGAACACACAATATGGAACTTACAGGAAGAACATAAGCTCCTTAGAAAGAATGGGTTGCTTGAGTATTCTCTTAGAGAGATGACGAAGTGAGTAAAGATTAGATCATATTACATGTGACCGTCGAGTGTTTATGTAAAGTACAAACCTACTGTTAGAGTCGAATATGTCGTCTAGTGATTGAGTTGGATGAGGAGTCTAACTCTCTTGGCGATCTTTAATTGATTACATCATTGATAAACAACCTTCCTCAAAAATAAGAGTTGCAGATCAATCCGCATTAATATCAGATTAGTGTTGCAATTTGAATTCGTATTTTGAATTTGAATTACAGATAAATCCAAATTAATATCAGATTAATTTTGCAATTTGAATTCGTATTTTGAATTTGAATTGCACATGTAACTGTACTCCTATTAATATAGGGTTCTTATCCCATCATTTATATTTTGAATTTCAAATTCATTTGTAACCGAAGTCCCAATAATATGGGATTCTTACTATCCCATCAATGTGTAAAACTTTATAAAAATCACATGTATACAACAATACAATCAAGGAAAATTCACATGTCTTCTTCTTAGAATTTTTCATGGTATCAAAGCATCTTGCCCAATAGCACTCGATCCTTCTTTCTTTTTCTTTTTTTCCCTCTCTATCATGGCCTCCTCTGATAATACCACAGCTAGTCATGATGCGCCCACTGCTCAACACACTGCACCTGCTAATGCATCTATTGCTCAAACCGAATTGGTATCAACTCTCCCCCTTCTTCTTCTCCATTGGTGATTTCAAATATTGCAAGTCTCATAGCTATCAAATTGATTTCTAGGAATTATTTCCTTTGGAAATCCCTATTCGAGCCCATCCTCCGTGCCCATAAATTTATGCATCTTATTGATGGAACAATACCCACTCCTACTGCTGCTACTTCTCCTTGGTATAAGAAAGACCACATGTTACTTTCTTGGATAAATGCTACTTTAAGTGAGAATGATCATCCCTATCTCATTGGTATCTCTAGTGTCAAAAAGGCTTGGGATATTCTACAACAATATTATGCTTCAGCCACTCCAGTACATATCATGTCTCTTAAACAACAACTTAGTCGTATTAAGAAAGCAACCCAATCCATGACTGAATATCTTCAGCATTTCAAAATTATCACAGATCAGCTCACCGCATGTGGTTCTATTATAAGTGAAGATGACATCGTACTGTTGGTACTTGATGGTCTTCCACCAATCTATCAGCAATTATGTTCGTCCATTCGCATTCGTGCTCGAACTACTACACTTAGTCTTGAAGAACTTCACAATCTCCTAATATGTGAAGAACTGGCTCTCAATGATGAAAATCCAATACATGGTTATCCTAACCAGTCTCAAGCACTAGATGCTTTTCGAACTCCCAAATCAACACCTGGTCATGGTCTGCATTCAGCCCATGGTCAATGGTCATGGTATTTCCCCTGGTCGTGGGTTTTATCCCTCACGTCGCTACAACAATGAAAGAGGCCTTTTGCCCTTACCTCCTACTACTGAAAAATTTGGTACTCATCCTCAATGTCAAATTTGCCAGAAGATAAGACATCTAGCAATTGATTGCTATCATCGTATGGATTATTCATACAATGGACAACACCCACCTACGAAACTAGCTGCCATGGTCTCATCTACACAACCTGCTGCTAATACCTGGTACTTTGATACAGGAGCGTCTCATCATCTCACACCCGATATTGACAATCTCCAATAGTTCACTCCCTATGATATTATTGATACTGTCCCAATAGGGAATGGTCAAGGTCTGCAAATTTCCAATACTGGTTCTAGTATCATACCTACTTCCTCTTCTCCCTTATTTTTTTGAAATATTTTACATTGTCCATCTGCTGCTACTAATATTCTCTCTGTTCATAAATTTGCTCGTGATAATAATTGTGCATTCACATTTGATGAATTTAGTTGTTGTGTGAAGGACAAAACAACCGGGATGATCCTTTATCAAGGGCCTGCTGAACATGACTTCTATCCGTTTCGCATCCCAGGCTCCCAGCCATCAGTTCCACTCGTCCTCAAGCACGCTTCAGCTCGTCCACTTCACCGATTCAGTGGCATGCTCGTTTCGGTCACCCTTCTAACGCCATCCAATGCACCGCCTTCAAAGTACTATATTTTTGGAATAATACCAAACCTACAGTTTGCTCCTCATGTCAACTTGGTAAAAGCCATAGGCTACCTTTTCCCTCTTCCCAATTCTCTTCACGTCAGCCTTTTGAGTTACTCCACTGTGATATATGGGGACTGGCACCTATTCCATCATGTTCTAATTTTCGTTATTATGTTCTCTTTGTTGATGATTTTTTCAGATTCTCGTGGCTTTTTCCAATGAAAAATAAATCTGATTTCTATAATGTTTTTGCGTAATTCAAATCCAGGGTTGAAAATCTACTTCACCACACCATCACCACATTTTGATCAGATGGTGGAGGTGAATTCACTAGTCTAACACTTAATTAAACAATTTTTTGATTCAAATGGTATTTCCCATCAAATGTCATGTCCATACACACCGGAACAAAATAGGGTAGTAAAGCGTAAACATCGTCATATCTTAGAAACTGGTTTAGCTCTTCTCGCCCATGCTCATATGCCCACCAAGTACTGATTAGAGTCCTTCACTACTGCAATTTATCTCATCAATTGAATGCACATTTTACATAATCACGTAATTACTCCGTGTGAACAATTACTTGGCAGTAAGCCTAATTACTCTCACTTAAGAATTTTCGATTGCTATTGTTACCCATGGCTCCGTCCTTACACCTCGACAAAATTAGCATTCCATTCAATTTCTTGTTTTCTCGTTTATAGTACCCTTCACAAAGGATACCGTTGTCTAGATATGATTACCCATAAGGTTTAAATTTCTAGACATGTTGTATTCGATGAACTCCACTTCCCATTTGATAAAGCAATTTCAAATAATACATCATCACCCAACCCCTCCCTAGACCCATTCTTTGGAGTCATCTCTCCATCTGCCCAACCTCATCCCTCCCCACCCACTCAACCACTAACCGAATCTAACTCACCCACTCACCGTTTCACCTTCTACCCGAATCTAATTCATCAACGCTGCCTAAGTCTCTTCATAACCCCATCCACACCACTCCTCCTTTACCTCAACCGAATCCCCCATCCCCCTTTGCCACATTACCCTCCCACCGGAATCACCTATTTCCATGCCCTCACAACTCCAACCTAAATTACCCTAACCTATTTACCCTCCTCCTAATCCCTCTCGCACCCATTCCATGCACACACGTTCCCAATTTGGAATTTTTAAAAGAAAGGCATTTTCCCGAAGTGTTCATCCCCTCCCTACTACTCTCACTATCTCTTGTAGACACCTACTTATTTTTTGCAGGGTACTAAGTTGACTCCCTGGCGGCAGGCAATGGATCAGGAATTTAATGCTATGCAATAGCAGCGGCCATGGACTTTAGTTCCTCATCATCACTCCATAAATGTTATTCACTGCAAGTGGGTGTATCAAATTAAACAGAATGCAAATGGTTCTATTAGCCATTACAAGGCTTAACTTGTGGCTAAAGGGTTTCTACAACAACTTGGTATTGACTTCATAGAGACATTTAGTCCAGTTGTTAAACCAACAACCATCCGCACTATCTTATCAATTGCACTTGACAAATGGTTGGCTCCTCCAACAACTCGATGTTGAATGTGCATTTCTCCATGGTGACCTCAAGGAGACAGTTTACATGGCACAGTCACAGGATTATATAGATCCTCCCAAACTGAACCATATTTGCTTAATGAGAAAGGTGATCTATGGCCTCCGTCAGGCCCCAAAATCCTGGTATGACAAATTTACATCAAGTCTTCTTGATTATGGTTTTATCATCTCCCAATCGGATCCCTCATTATTCATTTATCATGAGAAGGAGATAACCATATATTTACTTTTATATGTGGACGATATCATATTAACTGGAAATCCCAGCAATGCAATTCAACATTTCATATGGTTTCTGGGTACTCACTTCAAAATGAAAGATCTTGGCTATTTATCTCACTTCTTGGGGATTCATATCACTAGGGGGTAGCATGGTCTCTATTTGGACCAATCGAAATATATTTTAGAAGTCCAACAAAGAGCAAACATGACTGGTTGTAAACCAGTTTCAACACCTTCAGCAACTACAAAACTGGACAACGATGCTGGTCCTGTTGTATCTGATGTTACTCATGACTGTAGCCTGGTCAGAGCCCTGCAATATGTGACTTTGACAATGCTGGATGTTGCCTTCGCAGTACACCAAGTTTCACAATTTTTACAAGCTCCGACTAAAGCTCGTTTAACTGCTATCAAACGAATCTTGTGGTTTCTCAAGGGTACAATCACTGTTGGTCTCCATCACCAACCTGGTCCAATGACTCTAACGGCATTTGATGATTTTCGATTGGGCCGGATGTAAGGGTGTCAAATATGGGCCCAGCCTGGTAGCACCGACTGAGCTGGCCTAATATAACCTTAACCCAGCCTGGACCAAACTCTTAATGGACAGGTTTCGGTCAGGGTTTGTAAAGCCTGACACCGTTTCAGGCCATAAATCGGACTGGATTAGCTCATTAAGAAGACTGAACTAGTCCGAACCGATAATACCCAGTAGATTGTCGGTCTACTCAGCCAAGGTTGAATACCAATGTCTCTCACACACAGTCACCGAGGTCATCTGGTTAATGGTTATGTTCCTTGTTTCGTGAACTTCATAGTCATATCAAAGGACCTCCTGTTATTCACTGCGATAAAGTTTCTGCAATCTCTCTTCCTCACAATCCCGTATTTCATGCAAGGATGAAACACGTTGCCGTTGATTTCCACTACATTCCTGAGCTGGTCAAACAAAAGCTTGTTGACATTCGGTTTATCTCCAACACTGACCAACTTGCAGATATCTTTACAAAGGGCCTTAGCTCCAATCAGTTGCAATTTCTACAATCCAAGCTTCATCTGCAACAGATCCCGCTCAGCTTGTGAGGGGATGATAAACAACCTTCCTAAAAAATAGGAGTTGCAGATCAATCCGCATTAATATTAGATTAATGTTGCAATTTGAATTCATATTTTTAATTTGAATTGCACATGTAGCCGCACTCCTATTAATATTGGGTTCTTATCCCATCAATTTGTATTTTGAATTTCAAATTCATTTGTAACCGAAGTCCCAATAATATGGGATTCTTATTATCCCATCAATGTGTAAAACTCTATAACAATCACATGTATACAGCAGTATAATCAAGGAGAATTCAAAACTGAAATTCATTTTCTTCTTAGAATTTTTCAGCCGCCATAGGATGAGGATCCTACAAGTTGCCACTACCGACTTTTTAGGTAGTCATCAGACATCCGCTTATTGAAGAGTCTATATCAAGTCCAACTCTCCATCTCGTGGTGTAGCAGGAGTATACCTCCAACTCGTGTTGTTGACTTGGTGACCTAGTACATGCCAACTTGCATGTACTTCCTCCCACTATACGATAACTCCTTGGAGGTGACATCTATCTCGACATTCGTTGTCTCCCCACTAGACGGACACATGTCAGCCTCTGATCGATGGGCAAGATATGGTATTAACAACCACCACAACTATTAATGGGATAACAACATTCAAATCATGCCCTAAGATATCGGGATCGCTACAATCAAGCCCATTATCTGCTCTACCCCATGCCTCTATAAATAATGTTCAGAACAAAGGTAATTGGATCCAATTTTTACTAATTATGCCCTATTCCTATCAAATCGCTTAAACTCCTCTCTACAGGAGCTCGTATTTTCTTTACCAAGCTACGACTGATTGCTTACCAATGTGACTTAGGCATCGAAGTGACCACAACATTTTCAAACCCGCCCTTTATTGTTTGATTTGCTTCTCTGTCTTGACAGGTGTCACCACCAGAAACTCCAAGCGAGAACCAACAGCAACAGTTATGAAAGAAAAACAAAAATAGGTATTAAGGAGAGGTCTACACTTATGCTGCTTTTGGTTAGAAAAGCAATGAAGTAAAGTAAAATTAAAACAAAACAAAATCATATTTCCTATGGGGTTGGTTTTTTGTTGGATTGTGTCTTGTATTATGTGGGGTCTACATAGTTATTGGGTTGTATTTATATTTGAGTTTGGGTCAATTACATGTACAAGGGTTAATTAATAATTGTAGGAATCTATATATTATCTCTATTGGAAAAACACTAGGTAAGATATGAATAAAAGAGAACTTTTTGTTAAATGGAGAGAAATATAAAATTTTCTGAAAAATAAAGAATTTCTTTGTTTTCTCTTAGTTGAGATAGGTATTTTGAATTGAGGTATTAAACTACAGTAAATCATGTGCTTGTGTGTTTATTTGATTTCGTTCTTTCTCTTTGATTTATATTTTTATTCCTAATAAGTGATATTAGAACGTGATTCAACAAATCCATACAGACATGGAAGAAAGAGGAAATTTGCAAAAATTTGTAGGAGAAAAAAAAAAAAAAAACAGATTGAAAAAGGTATCATTGTTTTTTTAATTATTTTTTAAGCCATTTTCTTCACGGTGATCAAAGAACACTTGGGAAAAGGGCGTGATCCCACCGTGAGAAGCTCCATTAGACAAAAGAAGACAAAGGTAAACTTGAAAGTTGATTTTTATTAAAAATCAGAAGCCATGATTACACAAGTCATCTTTACAATCATTACAAAGGAATAACAAAAAAAAATAAGGGTGTTCGTAAAATGGGTCTTCTGTGTCAGATAGATAGAGGGCCACGAAGGTCCTCACAGACCTTCTCATATGGTGACAGAAGGGAGGGGTGTGTCTCTGACGGTTCTATCATGTGTTTTCAAAGTCGGGTTATGGTAGATGATGTGCCGGTGCAAATAAGGGATCCACATCTTCTCCTCCCACTGCTTCTAGGAGGACAGTGGCAATCCTATCTTAATGGTCGATATGTGACTCTCAGTGAATCCAAGACTTACGTTGGATCCGATCTTAACCGACAAGTCAAGTCGACAAGGGATGTTGGTTAGAACGTGGGTCTCGGATTCACCCGATAACCACGTGCCGCCCATCCAAATTGGGTTGCTGCGTCCTCCCGAAAGCACTAGAAGGAGACGATGTGAATCCATAAATAAGGGAGCATGAGGCTCAGGGCAAGCGTACAGAGGTGAACGCTTCTTTTTGTGGGATTGTTTTGGAAAGTTTCAGAATGAATCTCCTACAGTGGAACCTGGTTTGAAAAGTATTGGTGCTAATCTTGAAGAACTTGGATCTCATGCTAATGTGACAAGGGTTCAATGGTGGAGCTTGTTGAAGGGACTTGCGAGAGTTGGTGTCGATGGCCGGCAAGGGAGTTGTTTCCCTTTTGGTGAAAGTTTGTTGCAGGTTTTGTGAGTACCATCGTTCAGTGAGGCAACTAGTTACAAGGATCCAAAATAGATCGGTATTGTCTCTGGATTAGCCGATCGATAGTGTCTCTGGTTTGTGTGCTAGTCGAGTGGATGATCAAGGACGGCTAGGAGATCCTAATCGGATTGATGGGGTGATAGCAACGGTTCGTGGATTGGGTTGGATTGGAAAGGTTTTTCCTGATAGGATAGCGGGTTTGAATCCTGGCATAGTGCACATAATGGCCAGTTGATGTTGCACCGTGGGGTAAAAGATGACTGATAGGTTGCGATGATGAATTAGATCTCTAGGTATGTGTTGGAGGTGCAAAAGTGAGAACTCAAGTCACTGGTGCAATTGGAGTTACAGAGGACTGTGAGTGACAATGATCTCTTCGATAGGTACTATGGCTGTGGGAGAGGTAAGCTGTGTAGGACACCTGGACGGGGTGTGGTCTATGCCAGTTTTGATGTAGCATTTTGATAGAGACAATGGACGAGTTTACATAATCGACATCAACGGGTTCTTCTTTAAGGTTGTTTACAGAATTCAAGCCAGGTGGAGACTTGTTGGGTTGTGTCTTGTATTCTGTGGGATCTGCACAGTTGTCAGGGTTGTACTTGTATTAGGGTTTAGGCCTATTATATGTACGGGGATAAATATATAATTTGGGGGGGGGGGGATTAGGGTTTCTAGAGAGCCTATATTTTGTCTCTCTATGGGAATCCCTAGGTAAGGCTGAGAGGGGAGAACATTCTACTAGGTGGAGAATATAATAGATTTTTCTTGGGAATAAAGGAAGTCCTCTTTCTTTGAGTAGAGGTAGGTATCCTGCGTTGGGGTGCTGAACCATGTTAAATTCTTGTTCTTCGTATTTTTTTCTTATTTTGCTCTCTCAATCCTAACATTTTCTACATAGACTGTGTATGTGCACAATCATAGACATTGACCCTTTTTTCCGTTAATGGGGATAGTTTTAGGATTACAATCTCCCTCTGTTTTACCCGACGACTGAAAGTATGATTGTGCACATGAACAAGTTTTATTATGTTGTTGAATTAATAACAAAAAAAAATTTGGTAAACGAATGCAAAACTTTCCATTTTTTTGTCTTCAAAATTTACTTCACTCCCCTTCCAAACAAATGAAGCCTTGTTTACACGTACTAAGTCTATACTGTGGATTAATTTCACCTAACACCCAGTAGTTTCTGACAATTACATCCGTTCCCATTTAACTAACGACGAAACCCAAAAAATTAAAAGATAATTTTACCCTTACGGATTTAGACTGAGCAAAATAGAAATGATAATTTTAACCTTCTTCCCCATCATTATATTTGCAAATGCTCTAGTGGGAACCTTCTCTCCAGACATTGGTTCTGGCTGGAAGCCCCTTTGTTGTCGGGCAATCTTGCTTCCCTCTCTTTTGTCCTTCACTTCCCCTCCTTGAGATATTACCATGGCTCCCTCATCCCCCGACCCCAACCCTAAACCCATCCCTGAACCCATCTCTGAGCCTACCCTTGAATGAAATCAAAAGAAGTAAAAGAGAAAAGCTATTTGCTGGTATGGGTTCGACATCGTTCCTCAATTTTTCGATAGTCTGATTGTGACTACTTGACCTACACTTCTAGATTTTTATTTTTAGTTCTCTCAAAGCATACAATCATCTGTTGCTTTCTTCTACTAACTTTTATTTCTATTTGCACCATGAACGGACATCATTGCAATAACCACAAAATAAACTAATGACAAGCACAACCAACATTGAATACCACAGAAAGGCTTATCGATTAGATTTTTAACAGGAAGTTAAACTCTGTCGCAACACTAGTGACTAGACAAATACCCAATCCTTTAGTCGGAAATCCAAAAAAAAAAACACCCAATACAGAATAACAAAAAGTAAACAATGGGCCACTCAAAAATCTTCTAGACCGATGGATAAGTTGCTTTCTTGACGATCCTCTCAAATGTGTCGTAAACTAATTTTCCTTCGACCAAATACTTGAGATACCCTTCAATCGTCGATTCCCATTTCCTCACTGCCTGCTCTTCCGATTTCTTGACTTCCTTCATGCCTACAAGGGAACGTAAGAAGAATATTCAATATTGCAGAAATTTAATACTGAATAGGGGATGATTTCAACCAAGCCAAGACTCACCATGCCTTTGTTTACTGAGAAAGAGGAGGAAGGATTCATGAATTGCAGAGGATAAAGCAAAGCCGTAGGCCGTTATGCATGCAAAGTCGAAGCTCATTCGTTGTCGGAGAATGGTCATGTGACTTGAACCGTAGGTCATCAACGTTTTGGGGGCTAGTTGCCGAAAGTTTGGAAGATGTTGCTCTGCCTGCAACTCTTTATTCTCCATCGGAGCAAAAACGAGGGTTTATGAATTGTACGTTTCAGTTTGAGGGAAATGGGGAGGGTAAAATGAGACTTCATGTCTCATAAAGGGTAAATATGACATCTTAACCTCCATTAAGGGCAGTTTTATTGATAAATTTTTTAATATGAGCTGACATCATCATCTAACAGAAATGATCAGTTAACAGAGTGGGCCTTCTTATTACACGTTTTTTGAAATTAAGGATGGTATGTGTAATTGTTAGAAATTAATAGATGGTAGGTGTAATTAGTCCATAGTTCATGGATAGTATATGTAATTTTCCCTAAAAAATGGAACTTGCCTATCTAGTGGGAAATAATTAAAGACCTTGGCTATTGATTAAACTCTATTAGATACGTCCATGGCACATTGATTTGTGCCACTTAAATTTTCTCTGCCTTTTACATGTTGCCAATTATATTTTGTTGCTGAAAGTACATTCTTCCAATTGGGTTTGCTTTCTTACTTGCTTTGTTTCTTATTCTTGTTAGGGTAGAGGATCACTACGCTGCCTTTGGATTCCAATAATGGGAGTGCATGAGAGGATGGGGTACAATTCTGTTGCTATTAGAATACACAAGTTGTCTCCCAAAATAAAATAATCTGTAAGAAGCACGAATAATGTGAACAAAGGGGATCGGGCTTGGAGTTCCATGATCACTATGATGCCAAAGTCAGATCCACATAGCAATCAATAGATAAATTGTATAAAGAAGGGGTATTAGAAAACTCAAAATACCATTAATGTAAGAGATCTCTAAGATGGATGTTTCAAGTGAGTTTTTGCTTATATTCTTACCAACGTATTCTCTTGGCATTTATGAAGGAATTTGTCACTGACTTTGAGGCATGGCATAGACCGTCGCATATTGGATATGCTAGTATATCACCATGCTCTTGTTGATGGAACAGAAATCGTCTCTCGCCTGGGTTTGGGTGGGAGACTGGGCGGCCCGGATGGATGGCCGCCATGTGGCATTCGGAGAGATCCGAGCCCTCCATCCGAGCCGACTGGGGGGTCGGCTCGGATGGAGGGCTCGGATCCCTCCGAGTGCTACATGGCGGTCATCCATAAGGGCCGCCCAGTCTCCTGTCCAAACCCAGGCAAGAGACGATATTGATCCTTGTTGATGAGTTGTAGTTAGGAATGAAATGCCACTCAAACTCAGAACTAACTAGTTTAGCTAGTTCTCCTCGAAATACGTTGAGTCACAATAGAACATCTAGGGGTAAAGCATTGTTTTGGGGACCCGGATCATCTCTTGTTTGTATCGATATTGGAGGAAGGTTAGTGGCCGCTCGATGAGCACCATGTGGCATTCCTCCCATCTAATGGCTGCAACTAACTAGGGAGTATAGAAATGAAACTATGTGTGCAACACATTATAATATCCTTTCATCCCTCTCATTTCACAGTTGCTCGGCTACCGGAAGAAAAGAAAAGAAAAGAAAAGGATTCTTCGACGATCCCCCGAGGCTGGCTATTGTGCAAAATACGCTGCCGAAGACGACGGAGGATGGTGGCGTGGGAGGAGAGAGGAGATGTGAGAGGGCGGCAACTATACTTTGGGTTTTTATTCTTTTTCGGTAAAATATTTTTTGGTTTTGGTAATCTGCAACTTGAGAACAAACTCCAACAGCAGATGACTTTTGAAGATTTTTGGTTGTTTGTATGCAAAAATAAGAAAAGAAAATGATGGTATCAGAGCTACGAATTTGCTCTTCGACGATTTGTGGTTTTCGCTTCTTTGCAATCTTTTGAAGATATTTCACTAAATCTTTCTCAGATCTTCTTGAGTTTTCCTCAGATCTACTTTCAGATCTGTGTTTCTTTGCTTCTCTGTTCTTCAGTCTGTACAATGATTGTGTTTCTTGGCGATTTTTCTTTTCTTGGGTTTCTTGTCGATTTTCTGTGCTTTTTCTTCTAGTTGCAGATTTCTTTACTTCGCCTTTTATTCCGGTAGTGAAATTGATTGTTTCTTCTCGATTGTACTCAGACAGTCTTCAAATCTTAATATTCTTTCGCGATTGATTGTTAGGGTTTCTACTGAGGTATTCAGACCTCAAGTTTTTTATTCTTGAAATTCTTGAAATTCTAAAGTCTCTTTAATGGTAGGACTTTCGACTCTGTCATTTCCTTCTCCCTCAATGCTTTATCGATTGTGTTCTTGGTTTAGTTTCTGCATCAAGCTTTACAATTTTGAAGATTGGCATATCGTTTAGCTGATGCCTTGCAATAGCTTTCCAGATGATTCCTTTATATATCAATTGATGGTTTGATGGATTTATAGTTCCCTGTGGTTTTTGCCCGATCACATCTCCCAATCTTTGTTTTAGTGTTGAGCCATAATCTTTTTGTTCGAAAATAAGCCTTTATAGAAAGCATTGATTGATTCCAGATTCAACATTCCAGGATTTTTGATTCTTTGTATGGATTCTGGTGCTTATTGGCGGTATTCTTGGCTTCTGTTTCTGCATCAATCTTCACAATTTTAAGTATTGGCTTCTTGTTTAGGTGATGCTGTACTACAGCTTTCTCTATTTAGAAGTTGCAGAGAAACCGAAGGGTAGCGCCGCACTCCCACGTCCTCCGTCGTCTCCGGCAATGTATTTTCGCATAATAGCCAGTCGTTGGGAATCGTCGGAGAAATCCATTTTCTTCAGATTATAGAGCGACTATCAAATGAGAGGAAGGATATCATTGTATGTGATTTTATTTTTTTATTCTCTATTTAATTGCAGCCATTAGATGAGAGGAATGCCACGTGGTGCTCATCGAGCCGACCATTGGTCTTCCTCCAATATTCGTACAAATTGGAGACGATCCAGATCTGAATACATGATATCACTATTTTTTTTTTTTTGATGAACCATTCTTGATTTTTATTGTGAACACTCTATGGATTGTCATGGATTAAAATACATTTCGTTTAGGTCGTGTTTGGTTAGGGGAATGGAAAGGAAGAAAAGGCAAGAGAAAATTTTAATTTAAAGTGGAAATTATAGGTATTATTTTTCCCTTAACTCAATACATCCAAACCTTTCAAACAATTGTAAAGACACCCTCATAAATCAAAGTAAATTCTAAAAATACCCACTCTTTTAGTGAATTTCCGTAAATTCATGACACCACTATCTTTTTGTTTTTTTATAAACCATGGTTTCTCATGGATTATCAATACATTGCATTTAGGGTATGCATTTTCATATGGAGGAGTAATCCAGAACGGTTCAAATTTGACCCAACACACTGAACCACATCCTCCTATTGCTTGAACCAGAACGGTTCAAACTTGACCCAACATACACAGAACCGCATCTTCCTAGGGTTAGAACCGTGAACCCGAAGGAGAAATATTTCCCTAATTCCTTTAATCAGAATACCACAATCCCCCGCCATCTGTTGAGGGTATTTTCGTCATCAAACAAATTTCAAAGATCAGCGAAAACGTTAGGTTTCTCTTCCTCGCTTCCTCTTCTGCAATTGTTACTCAGTTGTGCAGTTCAGCAAGAAAGGAATAGACGCCATGACTCTGGTCGCGGGATCATACGAGAGATTCATATGGGGATACAAACTCAAAACCCTAAACTCTCCAATCCTAAAACCCCTCTTCTCCTACCCATCTCACCTCTCTACCATCAAATGTGTTGCGGTCGCGGGTCCTATCGCCGTCTCCGGCGGAGCCGACGATGCCATCAAAATCTACGACCTCTCTACCTCCTCCGAGGTGGGAACCCTAATGGACCATAAAGGCGCCATTACTGCTCTCTGCTTCTACACACCCTCTCCTTCTCTTTCCTTCCCTCGTAATCTTCTCAGTGGGTCCGAAGACGGTACTGTGTGTATCTACGACGCCGACCCTTTTGTTCATCTCAAAACTGTGAGGCCTCATAAAAGAGGGGTTAATGATCTCACTATACATCCTTCGGGGAGATTGGCGTTGTCTGTTGGGAGAGATTCTAGTTTAGCTATGCTGAATTTGGTGAGAGGGAAGAGGAGCTTTCATTGTAAGTTGGGTAAGGAGGCAACGATGATCAGGTATGACAGTGAAGGTGATAGGTTCTTTATGGTGATGGAAGAGAAGATTTCGTTGCATGAATCGGAGGATGCGAAGTTAGTTTTCGAGATGGAAAGTCAAAAGAAGGTTCTTTCTATTGCACCTGGCATGGTAAGCTCTGTTTCTATGATTGAAATTGTTACATGATTGATAGCTTTAGTTACTTTTGGCTACTGCATCATAGAATTATTTTTGAGGAGGGTGAGTGTTATTCAGTTGAAATGTGCTGAAAGAAGGAATAGAGAATTAAGAGTTTGGGGTATTCAGTTTTTGGTGTAGCTACATGCGCATGAATTGGCATTCTGAACAAATTATTTCCAAGCTTTTAGACATTTGTCTGTAGTTATTTGCGCTTGCATTATATGTTAATTTCAGTGGAAGGTTTTCCCATTGCCAAATAGTATGTGCTGACGGGTCAATGGTTTATTTCTTTACCACGAAGTCTGTTTGTTGACTTGCAGAAATAATTGGATTTTTACCCATGTTATTTCTCGATTGCCTGGTTGGTGGGTGTGGGTGAAAGTAAGGTGGGGGTGGTAGTAGTTTACTACTGAAACTTGGAATGAGGTTATGACGAGGGACTTCCATCCATGCTTGTGTACTCTTGGAAAATGACTAGTGTTATTATGTTTAGGATTTCTAGAGAGTTTCATCTGAATGTTGTATAAATAGGTTACAGTTTAGTAGTTATTGTTTGTAAAACCTTAAATGAAAATTTCAAACTAATAATTCATTCAGGTTACAAGTATTACCTTTCCACATAGCACAGGGAAAGGGTTAAAGGTTTTGATTATGAATCATCTTTGCACCCATCTTATGGAAAGTTAGACATACTTTTATTGTGGATTGGGAAGCTTCAGAATGGGATGTCTCATTGTAGTGCTCGGTTTGTCTTGATTTTCGATTGATGAACAAGAAGGAAATTTAGGTTGGATTGATGTCCTGAGCCTCTTTTTATTACTCAAGTATTCATGACAATGTTTACAAAAACTACTGAAGTTTGAATTGCTATCGGTTCTGTAGGAGTTGTATCTTTTTTGAATGTCTTTTTAGAGGATGATATTTCATAGAGGAATGAAATAGGATGGATGAAGTGGAGAGATGCGTCTGAAGTGTTATATGATTGGCGTATTCCTTTAAAAATTAAAAGAAAATTTTATCTGCAATCATTCAACCACTATGATGTATGGTGTGGAATGTTGGGTAGTTAAGAAGCATCGTATAGATAAACTTAATGTAGGTGAGATGAGGATGTTGAGATGGATGTGTAGCAAAACTAGGAAGGATAAAGTAAGTGATTGTATTAGAGCTGATTTGGGAGTAGTGACGATCAATGATAAGCGACGAGAAAGTTGTTTGAGATGGTATAACCATATTCGACAGAGGCCATTAGATGCTCTAGTATGGAGGAGTTATTGGATTCAGATAGAAGGATCTAAAAGAGTTAGGGGCAGAGCTAAGATGACTCTAGGGGAGGTGGTGAGGAAAGACATGCATAGTTTAGGCCTTGCTTCAAGTATGACGTCGAATAGAGCTGATTGGAGGACAAAAATCCATGTAGCCGACCCCATTTAGTTAGGATAAGACTTTGTTGTTGTTTTTATATTACTTTATTTTATTTTATTTTTTTGTTGGGGAGGGGAACGTAGGTGGAAGCATTTTTGAAGATAAAGTTACTTCACTTGGTTAGATTGTTTGTGAAGATAAAAATATACTCTTTAACTTGGGCTTGTGTAATTAAAAGGATAAGCGATATTATTATACACAACCATTTGGTATAGATGTCTAGGTTATGCATCTTCTTTCTATTCCATCCTTTTATCCATTTCAAGAGTGGCAATTTGACTTTCTTGTACCTTCTTGGGGACCTGAGAAGGGCTAATGTTCAAAATCTTGAGTCTCGAGGATGTCTCGACCTTCTGAGAAACCGAGATCTTGGAAATCTCTGTCAAAATATCAGCGAGACATTGTAAAAAAGCTGTGAAGGCTAAAAAGTGTGTCCCTAAAATGACCATTTAAGGCTTGATACTTTAGGGATACCCTAGTTTAGCATGTGTACACATTTAAATCATAAAATTGTAAAAATAATCAGGCATGGTAGTTGTTTGGGTTTACACCCTTATTTTGCAGTGTCGATCTAAAGATCAGATGTAAATCTAAGGTAATATTTGCTATTCTACATATGTTGCACTAGTAGAAGATCAAAGAAGACTAAATGAGCTAGCAAAATTATATTTTAGGAGAAGAATAAACGTAATAGTATTTAATTAGTTAATTGTCATAGTCAAAAAATCCGAAGTAGTCAAATAGATCATACAATCATAATTCATAAATTATGTCAAGACCAGTCGAGAACTGGTAAAAAATTAGTCGTAAATGTTGAGAAATGGTCGAAAACTGGTAGAAAATGTTGAGAAATGGTCGAAAATGTCGAGACCAGTTGAAAACTAGTTGAGATTGGTCGAGAATCTCAATATCTTGTCTCAACCAAGTTGAAAAGTTCGTGAAAGTCGAGATCTCGTTGAGATTTTAATCTATGAGAAAGGCTACCCTTTGTATCTTGTTGACTGTGTCATAGTTTTATAAATGTGACAGGGTTTAGTGTAATTTGGTAGCTTTGGGACTTTCCTTTATAGTGGGACCAAAATCATAACAGGTCCAAGTTGATTTGGTGGAGTCATGTAGCCAAAACAGTAAGAGTCAGTTTGGTGATGGAATTTCTGTTTTTGGAAATTTCAGCTCTCCATGGTTTTTATGTCATTTGAGAAATTATTCTGTTACTACTGCAACAACTTATGGCGAAAGAGCTAGATAGAGTGTCAGATTGTAACATGATATATTTTATTTCATTGTGGTTTTCTTTGAAATTTTAATTTAGTTAGGAGTCCAAGATAGTCTTCTTAGGCAAGTGATACAGCTGAAGGCCTATTCCCTCAATAGTTGTAATGGTGTCAAGGCAAGCCACGGTAGTGGCCAGCAGCCTTAATGCCCAGGCCAAGTCACCCAAGACAAGTGCAATATGTCATGCCCCAATCCAAATTTTATGGGTATTTATCATTTTTATAAATTTAAATAAATAAATAGGATTGTATTCAAAATCTAGAACATAAGGGGGTGAAACTGAAAGTGAGACTAGAGGAACAAACAAGGAGAAGACATGGGAATGATTGGAGCTTATAACAGTTGGAGGGCAAGGTCATTGAGTTTTAGCCTTTGCACATATGTGAATCATCCTTGGATCTCAAAAGGCACCTTGTTGCCTAGGCAACAGCTTGACAACTATGATCCCACCCCTTTTAGGTAGTTTGTTCACCTTCTTGGTAAAGTTGGTTGTTAAGTTGAGGTCTAGAGGAAAACTTGTTTAATACTGAATTTCCATATTTTGGAGGTGGATATGTTCTATAATTCCCCATGGTGGATATGCTCTTATATGAAGGTCATAGATAGCTCAGTCAATAATGACTCTTGGTTATAGACTTATAGTTGCCAGGTACTGAGGTCAAACCCCATCTACATCTTGGGGGACTGGATGGGGTGTGGTTAACGGGTGGGGGAAAATTAAGTACCAAAAATGTTTTGTTCTTATACTTTTACCCATCCTCCTTTATTCTAATTTCCAGTTTCAGTTTAGATACCACCTCTTGTTGTCCTGTATCATACTTGAAGATGGAAAACAAGATGAGAAGAAGATTCTAGGAGATCTACTTATTCGAGGAATCACTCAAGACCTCATTGGATTTGCATGTAGCCTTTCTTCACACCCTTAAAAAGTTCTAATAACCTTAACAGGTTTTTTTACTTGACAATTAAAAATAGATTTTTTTCATACAATATATTATTTCTTGTACTTTCTGTTCTGCATTGATGTGTTGTTAAGAAATGGGTTCCTCAAATGACCTAATGTAAAGAAATCTTATGTTGTATCTGTTTATGAAGTTCAACTTGGTCTATCATCATGGAATACCGTACCATGTTCAGAGTGCATTTGAAACCTTGCAAACAATAATAATATTTTTTTTATTCTCCTTTTGCTTCTTTGTTCTGGGGCACCGGAAACCCTGGAACCCAGACTTAGAATGGTTTCTGAGGCCCTTTTAACTTTTCAGATATCTCATGATAAATTTTGGTGGCTTTATATGAGAGACTAACTGGAAAATCAACTCTTTCGATGATCCAAACTGTGTACTTAATATTTGTGGTTTGAATGCACAAAAAAGTTTTGATCAGATTATTAAATATCATCTTATCATTTTGATTCTTTCATTCTTTTTTCTTAATGCGTAACAATTTATGATGTTATAAATTCTTCTACACAAGGCACATACAGTGTTTTGAGTACATCGTACATACCAACCTAAGCAAGGTAATGCAGAATTAAGTTGAAAATCAGTTGGGACGGGGGACTGCAAGATTGGAAATTGTCCTATTTTTTTGGTTTTTGCAATCTTTAGGTGGTGGAGTATATCTGGCTGTGGGTATCTGAACTAGATGGGTAATTGGAAGCTCAGGAACATGTACTCCTGTAGGTTGTAGCCCTATATCTCTGTTTGTGATTTGTTTCTATTAGTCTGGCTTCTTATTGTTTGAATTTTTTTCAGTATTGGTTCTCTCTCTCTCTCTCTCTCTATCTCTCTCTCTTTTTAATTAATTAGTATTCCTAAGTAGATGATAGAACAAGAAAGAAGTGATTCAGAAAATCAAGGAAAATATTTTAGATTTTATTCAATGCTCTTAGAGTTGATCCGAATAATCAAAGAATTCAAAAATAAAAAATCTATTGGAATAAAAGAAATCCGTTGTACATGGAAATGATCTCCTGAATTAACTCGTGGGTATTAATGCTTCCTGTTGACCTTCTATTCTAGCTGTCAGCATCTGTTATTCATTGTTGTTTACCAATATAAGTCTGACAAATATCTAAGCCGTCTCATGGGATTATGCTCCTATGCACATCTCAAATTTGGTTGAGCCTTTTTGGATACAACAGAGAAACATACTTGGGGTGTATCAAATCCCTGTACTTTGATATTATGTTTGTGTGTTTGTAGTAGATATTAATATAAAAAAGGGACAGAAAAGAAGTGGTCATGCGATTTAGAGAAAACATTCGCTACAGAGTATGAAGCTCAGTCGAGTTATGTTTAGAATTTGGTGAAGGCCACAAGATCTTGTCAAGACTCAAGTGGTTAAAAAGTTTGTATTGATGCTTGCGACCAGTACTTTTTCATATTCAAATTCAATCCTTTTCTTCCCAAACCTCATCATTCTTGCCATTCTTTTTTAGATCTTTTATGATTGTTACAGAATGGACTATTATTTGCTGGAGGAGAGGACCACAGTGTCACTTCGTGGGACACAAAAAGTGGCAAAGTTGCATTTTGTATTGAGGGTGCTCATTCTTCTCGTGTGAAAGGCATTGTTGTTTTGACTACGAAGAATGGTGGTGATGATGATAATGTTGTCCCCTATCTAGTAGCATCCGCATCATCTGATGGGGTCATACGGGTCTGGGATGTCCGCATGACCAATAAGGACAAACCAAATCCGCTGGTGGAGGCTTGCACAAAATCAAGGCTGACTTGTCTGGCTGGGTCCTCTATTAAATGTGAGTTGTTCTGCTTGTTCTCTCTCTCTCTCTCTCCCCCCTTCCCCCACCCCATCCCCCCCTCTTTTTTTCTTTAGCCTAGAGCCTTGATTACATTCTATCATACATCTAAGCATCTTGATTATATTTAAATAAATCAGATAACTTGTTAAATATAGGCTGAGAAAAATGCTTGTCAAAAGTACCTGTACCAATCATCAAAAGTGGAACTTCTCTTCTTTGTAGGAGGGAAGTCGTTAGTTATCTAGGGGGAGAAGTGGTATTTCCACACCCCTTTTTGATTTTGCACACCCTTTATTTTGTGTCTTTGCATAATTGCATTAGATAAGCATTTCAGTTTCACATGAGAATACTCTATATGTGATTTCAAGGGGAATTAGTTGTCTGGTGCAAGTATGGAGCGAAATGGATGTGGAAAAATAGTACCTTCCTCCCCTTATTTTATAATGATTAAATGATGCAGTTACTTTTGCACTCCCTTTGTGTTCCACAAACACAAGGGGGTGCATAGATATACATGAACATGAGGGTGCAGGACATACATGGGAAGGTAAATGATTGAATTAGAGCCTGAAATTTAACATGTGGCTAGTTAGACCATCCCTAGATGTCCATCGGTTAATATCATCCTTTCATGTGGCACAACTAGGTGTACTGTCCACAAAGAAATGTAGGCGGGCCATCCACAATTTTTTTTCCCCTGAAGATTAGAAACATGAGAATTACATTTGTTATTATTTGTTTTTGCTTGGAACTTCAGGACCCCAGTTAGCCCTTTGAAATTTTCTGAATAATCCAAAATAAATATGAAACTAGGGGTGGGGAATCTACGTCTTTACGCAGACTCAAATACAACAGAAACTCAACTACCATCTATCCACCACAATTAATTAATTGTTTTCAGTCTACCCGGAGACAACTTATCCTCAAAAACAAGTTACTGCAGAACAAAGGGAAGAGAAACATAATCTGAAAAAAGAAAAGAAGAGCATTAGCCTCAGAATTAGCTACATGTCAACTATGCACTTGTGGATGCAAAAGAACTTGCCAAATCTTGCAAAACCACTTTGAAACCTGCCATGATAACTGGTTTTCATGACAAACATGGAAAGTATCTTCTATTATAGTCTGCACATTCTATGCTAGCTTCATGGCATGACTAGTCTGAGAGGAATGATTTATTAAGTGTTTTGGGGTTCAAAGCAATTAGATTTAGAACATAGCAAACACACCCCCTACCCCACCCCCCGTGCGGAAGCATATCGTTTGTGTGTGAATGTAAAACTTCATAGAGATTTAAGAGTGTCGGAAATACATTTTCTTTCTTCTAAAATTCTGCAAATCTTGGTGGCTTTGCCCTGGTTATCTTGGTACCTTTTATGTGTGCCTACATTAAGTTTAGGATCAATTGTTTTCCCAGTCTCTTTGTTGGCTGCATCATGCCAAGATTGTTCAACTAATTGCTTTTCTTTCTCTGCCTCAGCTTTTCGAAGACCACAGATAGGGAACTGTGTTACAAACAAAGAGCAAGATATAACGATGGAAGATTCATAAGTTTTTGGGAAAAGGCAAAGACTGTATGATGAAACAAGCACTACATGAATGGGTTCTTCTCACACTAGGGTGGAAAAGATTATCAGTTATTAATTTTTGTACCTGTAGGTGTTATATCTGAAATCAATTTTGTATGGGGGGGGGCATGCATGAGCATGACTTAATGGGAAAATGATGGTTCAATCAATCTATAGTTCAATTTTCACATGTCAAAGTTCCCGGAGATGTGAGTGAGTCGTGAATTTAATATTTTGCTTTGCATTATAAAAAACATCTTCCTTATGAAACCCTACCTAATTCGTGAGTGAGTCGGAATTTTAAGTCTTTGAATCTCATTATCTTGATCCTCAGTGGCTCAATGGTTCTGTTAACAATTAACAACATAACAACCCTCGTGTTTCTATCAAGTATATAACCCTAAATAACTAATTTATAAATTGTTAAACGGGTCCTAACGGATCTGATTCTAGCCTTTTCTTAATTGGACATTCAGTTCTAAACCCACTGGGAAACTCATGACAAAACTAACCTGCCCTATTTAATATAGGTCCCAAAACCAGCTCCCAGAACCGTATCATTTGATAATCCTTCCCCAAAAACCTTCTCCCCCTTCCCACGCCTTCCCTACACTTTCATCTTTCCCCCAATCCCCATCCTTCTATCATACTCACAGTCACATTCTTATTTCTCACCCTAAGGAATAAAAAGAGCAATATGATGGTCCACCTTCTACTTTCTTTGAGTTTTTAATTTCCAAATTCAAATGGAACTTTATCATTTGTTTATTTCTCTTTTCCTTGAAATAGGTTCTTCAGGTAAATCCAACTAAGCCTAAAATTTCTATCCCACATAAGAACTCCAAAACAGAATATGAAAATAGTAGATACGAAGGAATCTTAGGTAGATGTGAGAGGGAGAAGATTATCTTATTTTGAGGTAAGAAACATGAAAAAGAATTCGTAGATTTCGAAGACTTTAGGTACACTTGTTCTGTTCAGTTCTAAAAAGAAAGAAACCCATTAGTTACAATAAAGAATCTACATCAACAATCTGGGAATGCTTGTACCCAAAAAAAATCTGGGTGTAGAAAACCTAGAGGATGATTCAGGTAAATAGGGCCACTTGTACCCGAATTTAAAATCTTCAGATTTCAGTGGGAGCATGCCTACCCACCCACCCACCTTGCTCCACCATTGCCAACATTCCAACCATTCTCCTTTTCCCGTTGCCTATGCAATTGTTGTACTTCCTTTGCTGCCATGGTGGTGGCATTGCTGACCAGTACTCTCTTTGCTACCCTCCCCCTACCCCCAATCGATACACGCACTTTCTCTGTCCCTGCATTTACTCCCACCCTTCGCTGCTGCAATGGAGATATGTAAATCTTCTTTTGAATGCTTCTTCTCAATATGCTCACCTTCTTAGTACCTCCACTTTTCTGTCCCTTGAGAGTGTGTGGTGTTTGGTCTAGCAAGCTACCTTCACTTTCTTCTGGATCTTCTTTGATGGGGTCAGCTTGGGCTGGTGGCAGAGGTAATGATGGTGATGGCAATGTGGTGGCCATGCTTGGTGTGGAAGGTAATGGGATTAGTGAATTACGTCTAGGGGCTGCTATCAGTGAATTTCGACGAGCAGTAGTAGTAGAGATGGAAGCTCTACCAGTCCTTTTGGGTAGTGGTAATGGTTGTTCAGACATATCCGGTCTGTTTTCTTTCTCGGCAGGATTTCTGTACGTATCAGTTGGAGGGGCAGTCCCAAGTTTGGAGCTATTGTTATCTGTGAGTGGTCTGATGAGATTCATGACATCTTTACTAAATGAACTAGCTGGTTCATTGACAATCTTCTGGTTTCCAAACACTCGTGGTGCCAGTGGAGGCTTCATAGATGCAGTTTGTTGCTCTTCTAGTTGTTGCAACTGCTGCTGCTGCTCTGCTATTTTTGTGTCCACATGCTGCCTTGCTAGTTTTCTTTCTATTAGAAGTTTTGATTCCAACTCTTTCACCTGTAGAAAAAATTAGCATGGCATATAAGCTTCACTTGATCACTGGTCTAGACATCTAAGCATGACAAGCTTCTGTCTCCATTGATCCTTCTGGCAGTGGATAGCAAAAAGGAAAATAGAATAGGCAATTAGGTACTAAGAATATAAGGTGGAACAAATAATCAAATTCCAAATTTTCAGAATCACAGTAGCTCGGGGGTAAATTAGCATCATCAAAGAGATTTAATAAACCATGTGTGAAAGGTAACAGAGAACTGAAGTCTAGTTTTGGTGGTGGAATGCAAGGTATGTTAATTTAGCATTCCGAAAGATTAATATATAACCTTTTAAAATTTAAGATTTTGAAATGAAGTGGAAGCTCTTAGGGTAACCAAGTAAAGGGTTGCCAAATTTTCTATTACTAAAATGTAGAACCAAATTCAAACCACTTAGCATCACACTTTAAAATTGGTCATACCTTGTCTTGTAGGTTCTTATTATTGATATCTCTTGCTTTCACCTTCAAGTCTAGACTGTGAATCGATTCCTCCATTTTATTTATTAACTCTTCTTTGCTTTTCACATCATGCTTGGATTTCTCAACCTAAAAAAGGACAACGACTTCTTGAGAACAGGAACAAATGAATCAGAGTACTAACCAATATGTAACCTACAGTGAATCCTTATACTAAAAAAGAATATTGTACTTAAACCGGATATTTGTACCATCTGTTTGTATTTCACAAGCTCAATGCTGTCTAATTGCTTCTTGGCCGGACCAAGCTCTATTCCTCTCACTCTGCTTGCAAAGTTCAGTGAGCATAAAGTCTCGCTCAGGTCATTCTCATTGGGACTGATCTGTACAAACATCAACGATTTTGAATCTCCACCTGCGGATGCAGTCACAAAAATTAGATGTGCTCGAGATGGTTCTATAATGGTTTTCTTCTAGCTAGGAAGAATGGAAGGAAGAAAAAGGAAAATGGGGTGGAGGAAATTTCGTCATGTTTGTAAATGTACACTTGATTAAAATCAGCCTGACCAAATGAACAAATCTACCCAAACCATGACTTTCTATAACATATATATTAATTCACCGTCCACAAGGATGCAACGATTTTGACGACGACAATCATGTAATCAAGATTTTAATAAAATGGGTGATCATCTTGGTGCATAAACTAGATGACAAGTCAAATTCATTCTGGCTTATTTTGTCTAAGCAACCAATGAAGTAAAGTACCTAGCGAATCTTGAAGCAAGTGTGTGAGCTTGGAATTCCTACACAGTTTTGAAGGAAATTCGAAATGTCAATAGTGAGTTATCAATATAACAATTCCTACACAAAGAATTCCCATCTAAACCAAAAGGTAGTTTCGGGACCTGAATGGAATATGGGGGCTTTTAGTTGCAAGAGCAGATATAACATCACCAAGTGCAGAAAGAGATCGGTTAATGTTTTGGGTTTCCTTTAATCGCTCTCCTTGAACATCTGTCTTTGCTATTCTCTCACTTCCAGCTAGGTCAACGAGCCATAATTTGCTTCTTGTATATTCCCTGTTTATCAAATTTTCTCCCTTCACCATCACACAATGAATGCTGTAAGGGGATAAATAACCACAGTTGTCAATTTCATACGTCAAATGGTTGCATCAAGTTAAAATGAATAACTTAAATAACAAGAACAAGACGATTTTCTGTTTCAAATCCACAGATATATATTAGCTTAACCATCTGGTTCAAAGATATGGATGTCTTTGCTCTTTTGAGTTTTGTCACCTAATTCTTTTTCATCCTCTCTTAGTTATTGAAGCTCAGCCACATTGAGTAACAGTTACACAACCAAACCATTGAAGGAGAGGAGAAAACAAGGACATTTTAGATGCACAGAAATATAGTCCATATCAGTTGCACTTATAAATGCAATGTTAATCGCTAGTCTTGGATTTATCATCCTTTACGCATATTGAAAAGCTAGTGAATTAAGAATGAAGAAATTTGTAAAAGACAGCAGCATTTTGTTGGGTAAAGGAAGAAATATATTTTTCTTTAAGTGTGGTGGGGGAGCGCGAGAGGGAAGGGGTGTCTTTGCAAGTGATCTTGTTAATTAATAGAACTACATTGTTTTGATAAGATTCTTAATTTCTCATATCTATATCATAGTTGTCAAGGCTTCGCCTAGGCCCGCTTAGGTGCCAAGGCAGCATTGTGACGCCTTAGAAAATTGGCCACCTTGGTCACCTAGGCGGGTGCCTTGATCGCCTAGGCTGTGCCTTGATCGCCTAGGCCCCCAGTCAGGCCTCCAACGCCTTTATGATCTATATTAGGTCATCATCTCATATCTATGTTGGGCGAAAAACAGTTTTCAGTGCCTTAATTGCAAGGATTGAGTTTTAACATTATTGTTGACAAAAGGAGGAAGGCAAACCAGTGGGATCGGCTACTGTGTTCATTCACATTAGTTGAGCCAACAGCCCTAGCACTGCTGCCCATCTGTAGAACTTCCCAGACCTCATTCATGTTGTTTACATGGGCTTCAACGAGTCCGGGAACATGATGGATTCCTTCTGCAACTTGCCTTATTTCAAGCCTACAACAATAGTATACAAGCAGAAAAAGAGCTAAAATTAATCCACAAAACCCCCATATTCTTTAAGTTTCATAGATCTCAAGAATATATCTCATAAGTCTTAACAATAGGTGGCTATTTTAAATTACCTCTTTTGTGTGACACCTGTCTGAGACACTGGCACCAACAAATCTCTTATCTGCTCATTATAGACTTCTAAGACACTTACAGAAATTTCATATCGAAAAATTCCCTTTCGATCCTTCATAATTCGGAATAGCTCCTCAAGGGTCCTGTAGTTGACTCCCCGTGCTTCTTCTGTCCCCTCCATTGTGAATGTCTTGCCACTTCCTGTCTGCCCATACGCAAATATACAGACGTTGTATCCATCTAAAACTGATGTTGCGAATGGGGCTGTGTCCTCAAACACGTCAGCTATACAAGCATCACAAAGAAAATCAAGTTTAGCTGTTAGGGCAATTAGGGGGAAAAACAAGCAAATACAAATGAGAAAAACATCTGAGGTAATTGATAAGTGAACTAAAAACATATGTATATGGTACACTTGCAATTAGATTTTCTACATGGGCATTCAAATTATCAAGAGGTAATACATTCCATCACGGAGCCATTGTATATACGCTCTAATATAATAAAAAAAATTTAATATATTTATTACCCTGGTTTGCTTGTGGCGTAAAGACAGAGTCAAACTTAAACTTCTTGGATGCCCCATTCCCTTTTACTGTAAGCTCTCCATCTTTGGCAGACTCAAAACCAATTCCCATTATAGCTCCTTCAGCAATTTCTTCATTGTTCAGAGGCCTACATCTGCAAAAAACTCTTATGTTCCCTGCAAAAAGAAAAAGAATAACAATGTCAATAGTTCTTCACATTCCCTTGGCACGTTCTACAGTCTTATCAACCATTTTTCGACCTTTCAGTTCCAGGACTTTGTTATAAAGATCTTTCCGTTCCTTTGCACTTTCAGTGAATTTAAGCTTGAGGTCATTGAACTCTTTTTTCATGTCCACATGCTGATTCACTATTAAAAAGAAAGGAAAACTTATATAAGTAAATAAACTCATGAAATTATTAGATGGAATTGAGATTGAGAGATATGATGGAATAAGCATAATGGTTTACTTGTAGATTTAATGGAATAGGTCAGTTGGGTCATATCTGTAAGGCACTTCTTATATTCTGATGCTTCTTCTGATAGCTTGATGTGTTCCATTTTCAGAATCTGCAGTTATGCAGACCAGTTTAAAACTGTGTTTTGACCCGGAGGAAGGAGGCTCTATTAGTAGAAATAGGATTCCAATACCTTGAATTTCCTGATCAAGTCTCTAAGGGATGAGAACCATCGACTTTTCTCCTTCACTTGTCCCTCAATGGCAAAAGCTACAATAAGAGAACCATCAAAAGATTGGTTTGAGAAAACAAAAAGCAAGGAATATGTCGTGAAAATTTTTCATACCTAAAGACCCAACGTGCATGGACTTGCGCATTAGCTCATTCTGGAGCTCATGAAAAGACTTCCAAGCTTCTTGGCATTCTTTGCTTTTCAGTTCATTATCCCTTCTAATCTCTTCCAAGGCCTTTTTGGTTTCTGTTAATTCCTTATACTGCACCTCAAATTTTCTTTGCAGCTCCCCACTCTCTCCATCTTTGTTACAGTTGGAAGTCATTACAGTCCTGTAAGGAATGTGATAAAAGAAAATTAGGATATATTAAATTGTCCTTCAATAAGAGAATATTGATACTGGTACTTGAATAAATCTTAACTCATATATTACTTCCAGTTCTTTATGATCTCCTGTTTGAGATGATTCTTTGTCCTCAACAATTTTCACTCTCTCTGAGCCTAAAAAAGGGGTCAGGTTGAATTTGTAAGATAATTATCTGAAGTGATAGAATTATCATGCTTATTCTGCTATCACTCTAGAATTTCAGATGTTGGAACCAGTTCTAAGACATCAAACTGACCTGCGAAACAATCTTTCCTTATTGAAATTCCACACAGAACAGGAGTTCCTATTACTCCTTCAAATCTGATGGATAAGCCCTCGTTGCCATGGACAAAAGCCTTTAAATCACATAAAACCAGCGCCTTATGTGATCCCACTTCAGCATAAATGTCAACTCCAGAAACTACCTGCAAGAGAATTGACTCTTCATGGATGATTTGTTTTTAAGAGGTATGATCAAACACAGAATATTAAAAAAAGAAAATAAGGGACTCTCACCTTTTCCTCTTGTATGAAGACATTGAAGACCCTCATCCCTTGAGGGCCATCTGTGAATATAATCTCTGCTAGATGCAAATCAACAAAGTAATTTCCAGGCTCAAAGCTTTGAAATTTATATGAGAAATTGCCAAATCGAGCACTTTGGTACAGTGCTAGACATTCGTTGCCATCTTCAATTATTGCATCTGTTCTTATAACGTCTCCACCAGTGAAAAGCATGTCCTCTAGGAAATCAACCCCCTCAGAAGTTACAGCATCTCCTCCTGCATTAATGCTTAGCACAGGAAGATGAGTCCTTGGACACATATCTTGGGTGGTTGACTTCATCAATAGCTCGATGGAAGCCTCAGGAATCATGCCTCCATTACTAGTGTGCACCTCTGGGAAAAAAGCTGACATCTTCCTTGTTGGGGATTCAGGGTTCTTTCCAGTTTCTAGACCTGTGATGCCTTCCTCTAAAGATAGCTCTATAGATGGGAACCCGTTTCTTTGGTTTCTGTTGTTTAGATATTCTGGGGTGTCTTCGTATACATTGCAAGAGATATCAGGTGAACCAGCACAAATGACCAAATCAGGGGATGTAAGTGAAAATCCCAACAAGGAGCGACCTGGAAACAGGACCATAATTAAACAAACCTCCACAAAACGCAGACAGAAGATCATCAAATTCAGGACTGGTGAAGCAGGAAGTGGCGAAAGATTTAATTCTTTTCCATTCTATACCAAAATTTCCCCGGAATTTTCCATCTTAATTGTTTTCTTGTTCTATTTTCGCCAAGAAAAATCTGCCAAATGTGCTTTTTCTCTCTCTCTAAAAATCTAATTAGTTAATCCAAAGATTAAATGCATCATAATATCTCATTATATAGGTGATCCTCATCATAAAACACCGCTCTTGCTGAGAAAAGTCTATCTGGATTCAGGAGATGTTCCTTGAGGCCAAATGGTTCCAAAAGAAAGAAAAGAAGAAGATAAAGGTTGCAGCTAAGACAAAATCCAAATACATTACCATCGATAGTCTCAGGATGAGAATCATCAGGATGCGCCATTTTTACAGTGTCAAAGCTTCGTTCTTGCCAAGAAACATCTGTAAAGTGGAACAAGAAAACCAAAAAACCCAGATGAGAAATCATGACAATTTTGTCTACTCTAATGGAGATTGTAGAGAAATCCCCAGATATCTTACAGTTGCAACCCTGTTCCTGCCAAAAAACATCAGTGAGGAGAAGCGGGTCTTGCCTTTGATTATCATCCATTGATAAAGAAAGGGTTCAAAGAGTAAAAACGTTAGATTGAAAAGTTGCTTTTGAATCTTTAGAGAGGGAGGATTGAGGAGATGACCAGAAGAGAAAATGAAAGCTTCCTCTGAAATGCCGGTGATTTCGTTTGGTAAGCCATTCACTTTCTCACTAGACTGTTATGACTTTAACAACGTTGGGTTTTGAAATTTGAATTTTCATCCGGTCAGCTGCGGTGGAGCGACTCGAGCCTCAATTTTAGGGATGGAGCACCTCTCCGGTTGTCCAGTCATCCAACCGTCCATCGGATGGGCTGGATTGCATTAACATATGTGCCAACCATCTCAGCCCGTTCAATGGACTACTGAGGTGACTGGACTATAGGAGACACTATCGGTCTTAATTTTATCCCACAAAACTGTTAAATCCATAATCTGAATAATTTTCAAGTCGATATACCTGCACCTGGTCTGCCAATATCCATCCTTAAAAGTGAACAGAATTTTACTTCGATATATACGAAAGTCCGATATTTTCCCCTCTCATAATCCCATCCCTGGTTTTCTCTGCTCTCCGGAGCTGAGGAACCCTTCCCTAATAAAATTGTTACTTGTTAGTAGTTGTCACATCCTGCTATTTATTCAGAGGACAACTTAGAGCTGTGAGTACATAATTACATCATTCCTTATGAGATAGACAAATGCGTATATAACTTACCCCATGATATTCTGATGTAAAGCAAGATTTGAAATTTTGGGTGAAATATCAAAATTTTAATGCGTTAGGGATGAAAACACAAACAAAGGAAAGAAAAAAATCCAAGCAAACAATCATACAATAAGAGGATTTATTGTAGTTCGACACCCAATGATGAATGCCAATCTCTACCACAGAGAATCAAAGAATTAATTTATTTATTCGCCAAAAAAGTTCTACATCTCTCGTAACCTCACAGAATGATTCCTTAGTTCTTCTTAAGGTTTTTCTCATAGAAAATATATAGGTTTCCTAGAAACCTTAATTTCACACAATTATAATATTACCTTTGTATATATAATGAACCCAAACCTAATCCAAATAACATATATAAGTCTAATAATTGTGTAGACATTGCAGAATACAAAACACAACCCCAACATCTCCACCTTGGGTTGGATTCTGCAAGCCACCTTGAAGAAGAACTCGTGTTGATGTCAAATCTGCAAACTCTTCTATTGTTTCAACCTAGCCACTATGCCCAGACCCCACTTAGGTGTTCCGCACTCACCACCTCACCATTTGATGTGACTCCACCTCTCCCACTACTGTAACACGACCAGAGAAGTCACTTCCACTCTCAAGATCAGAAGCGAAATAAACCCACTTATTCCATATCCCCATGTGTACATAACATTAACTCCCTGCAGTCTCTGTCTTCCATCTATATCCCTTGTTTGAATTCCAATAGAAACTCCACCTATTTCAACACACCCTGCAAACCTATACAAATTCTCAACCATCTAACCTTGCATCACAACTGTGACCCTTCTAGAAACCTTGAGAATTCCACCTTTAGAGGAACACATGTAATCTTTTGAATCTAGTGTCTTAGTGAAATCATATTTTTCCTTAAATCCAACACATGTCTAATTCCAGTCATAATTCACACAATCCCGTCAAACATGTAAATCAGTACAAGCCCAATCCTGACACTTTCAACATCATTTGCCATTCTAACAGTGTATATATATATATATAGAGTAAACTACTCCCTAATTCAATACATATGAAATGAATAATCTAAATCTAAAATCCAATCTGAAATTTTCGTACTTGATGAAGTAGTGAGATAGACTTCTCTATCATTCCATGACCCTTCAATGATGCCACTAGTAGATGATTTTTCTTCACTTTCATTCATGCCATCATTTTCCTTTCTATCTTCCTTATGTTTTAGACAATTTGTCTTTAAAATTCTTTCTTGCAATAATACAAGTTATTTTGCGACCTTTCAACTTGGAGCAACCTTTATTCTTACCATACTCCTCGTATCTCTCATTTGATTTGTCTTTCCCTTGACCACCATCAATAATCAAAGCATGACCCTCTTCTGACGTCCCCTCACATTCGTCGTATCTCATTCATCCACAAAGCAACAATAACATCGTCAAGTTTGAAAATATCCTTAATAAACAACAATGTAGTCATAATGTGATTAAATGATGGAGGTAGTGAAGTCAACAAGAGAAGTGTATTGTTTTCTTTTTCGATTTTCACATTAAGAGTGGACCAATTCTGTAAGAATCCTGTTGAACTCATCTATGTGAACATCAAATTTCGCTCAATCTGACAAGTGATAAACCATACAACTGTTTCTTCATAAGCAACCAATTTTTCAATATCTACTCTCTAACTTAGCCCAAACCTCTTCTGAATCTGTAAACCCCGAAGAATGTTATCCTTTAGATCCAATTGTATCATGCTATTTGCTAGATCCCTCATCATCAGTCATTTTTTTGGTTTATTCGATTTCTTCTTGAGAGCCTTGACTGTCTCCTCCCATGTAAGAATATTCTTCATCTGTCTTTCCCAAAACAAAAAGGGGGGAGGGGGGGGGGGGTGGGCTGTTGTTCAGGGGGTTTGGAGAGCAAGCTACCACAAGGTGAAGTCATTATAATTATTGAAGGGTTTTATGGAGAGACTTCAACCCTTTCACCACCATCCGATTTACCCAATCTTTACTTTCCGTATTTACCACAACCTGAATGAACTTTTCATAATATATACCAAAGAAACAACGCGAAGTTAACTGAATCTGTAACACCAGGAAAAAAAAACTGGAAACACTCAAACTCTGCACTTATTCCCTTCTCCTTTCGGGTTGCACACAACGCACGTGCTCCTAAGCTCCTTGTACACGTTCACCTTCCTTTAATTTTCACACAAAGCAAAGCCCAAACAAGCCCTTTTTTTTCTTTTCTTTTCTTTTTTTTTTTTTTTTTTTTCGGTTTCTTTTATTATTAAAATCTCTTCACAATTAAAAAAAAAAAAAATTTTTATAAAAAAAAAAATTTCTATTTTTTTTTTGTTTTTTAATTGTTTGAAATAATAAAAAAAAAAGAGAAAAAAAAAGTAGGGGGAATTTTTTTTTTTTTTTTTTTTTTTTTTTTTTTTATTTATTTTGAAATTTTAATAAAAATTTTTTTTTTATTTTTTTTAATAAATTCTTTTATAAAAAGTTTATTTAAACCTTTATTTTTTTTTTGTTTTTTTTTTTTTGTTTTTATTTTTATTAATTTTTTTATTTTTTTTTTTTATTGGGGGGGTTTTTTTTTTTCCTAGCAAGCCGGTGTAATTTTGTTTTGGTTTTGGTGTTTTGCTTTTTTTTTATAAAATATCCTTTTTTATTTAATCTTGTTCCAAAGTTTATTTAAAGGATTAAAATTAAAAAAATTTTTTTTGGTGTTTATTTAAGTTTATTTTAAAAAAGATTCCTTTTCCGGGTTTTTGTTTGGAGGGGTTAGGTTTTATTTGGAACGGGGGGTTCCCGTTGTTATTAGATTGGTGTGGAATGAAAAAAAAAGGAAAAATAAAAAAAAAACAAAAAAGAAAAAAAGGGAAAGAAGGGGGGGGGTGTTTGGTGGTTTTTTTAAATTTTTTTTTTAAATAGAAAAAAGGAAAAAGAAAGGGGGGGGGGAAAAAAGGAAGCGGAAAACCCCGACCCCGAAATTACCCAAATACGTGGAAACAAAAAAAAACCAAAAAAAACAAAAGCTTAGGATGAGTATGCAGTGTTACAGAAGATTTTCGGTAAGGCTGTAACTTCACATATAGCCAATCGCCGACAGAAAATTGCTTGTCCGAACGACCCTTATCTGCTTGGGACTTCATGCGTGTCTGGGCTCTCTGCAGGTTCAACCTTATCGTGCGCAAGTTCTCATCACGAGATAGCAACTCTTGATCAACTGCTTCGGTTTGGGCCGTGCCTGGAATATAATTACTCAATAAGGGAGGTGGTCGGCCATACAAAGCTTGGAAGGGAGTGGTACCAATGGCAGAGTGGAAAGTAGTATTGTACCAATACTCTGCCCAAGGAAGAAACTTAAGCCACTGTTTTGGTTTATCGAAAACAAAACTCCGTAGGTACATTTCTAGGCATCGGTTAAGAACTTCGGTTTGCCCATCTGTCTGGGGGTGGTAGGCGCTACTGAAGGCCAAGGTAGTCCCTTGAAGACGGAAAAGCTCCCTCCAAAACCGGCTAAGGAACAGAGGATCATGGTCGCTCACAATTGAGCGCGGCAGGCCATGTAAACGAGGGACGTTGGTGTTGAAAACTGCTGCAACAACAGCGCTTGTATACCCAGTAGGTAAAGGGCAAAAATGGGCGTACTTAGTTAGGCGATCCACAACGAGCAAAATGGAGGATTTTCCCACAATGAGGGGAAGGCCAGTAATGAAATCCATAGATATGTCCTCCCAGACTTGAGAAGGAATGGGAAGAGGCTGTAACAATCCCGTTGGCGAAGCCGTGGAGGTTTTGACTTACTGACATACTGAACATCGAGCCACGAATTCCTTAACATAGGCTCGCAAACCTTTCCAGTAGACATTTGCACTCAGCCTCGCATGAGTCCGTAGGAAACCTGCGTGACCCCCAATTGGGGATGAATGATATTCACAGAGAAACAGTTCACAGAGATTAGACTCAGGAGATAACATGATTTTCTCCTTAAAAAATAGAAGACCATTTCTGTAGGAGATGAAGGGAAGTGACAGTGGATCTTCCAATAATTTATCGCGAATCGCTCTTAAATCTGGAAATTGCTGGACCTCCTGGCGGAGTTGATCCAGAAAATTTATCACCGGTCCACTAATAGCCAGATGAGTTCCCTGTGGTGATGGTCGCCGTGACAGAGCATCTGCCACCGTATTTTCCCGACCAGGCCGATATATAATCTCAAAGGAAAAACCCAAGAGCTTTGTTAACCACTTCTGTTGCTCAGGAGTCTGAATTACCTGTTTCGATAACTCCTTTAAACTTCTCTGGTCCGTTTTAATAAAAAACTGGGATCCCAAGAGATATGATTCCATCGACGGACGACCTCTGTTACTGCGTACATCTCTCTCGCATAAGCGGAGGTGGCCTGCATCCTTGGAGATAGTTTCTGACTAAAGAAGGCGACTGGATGACCCTCTTGAGAAAGTACAGCTCCAATGCCCACTCCTGAGGCATCTGCCTCCACCGTGAACGGAAGGTCGAATTGGGGTAATCGTAAGACCGGGGCATTGGTCATCGCCCACTAAAGCCTTGCAAAAGCCGACTGAGCTCGGGGATTCCAACAAAAAGCACCCCGCTGTAGCAAGTCAGTGAGAGGGGCAGCTATTGTGGCATAGTTGGCGATAAATCGCCTGTAATACCCGGTTAGGCCGAGAAATCCCCTGAGTTCGCGCACTGATGTCGGGACAGGCTAGTCGAGCATCGCAGAAATCTTCACAGGACCCATAGCAACGCCTTGCTCCGAGATTATATGACCCAGATAATCAATGGTGTGCTGGCCAAAAGTACACTTGCTCATCTTGGCGTATAGTCTATTGGCCTATAATGTCTGTAGCACCTGACGCAAATGAAGGAGATGGTCATCCCAGTTGGAACTGTAAACCAATAAATCGTCAAAGAACACCAATAAAAACCGACGCAAAAAGGGTTTAAGAATTGAGTTCATGGTGGCCTGAAATGTTGCTGGAGCATTGGTGAGCCCAAAAGGCATCACTAAAAACTCAAAATGGCCTTCGTGGGTATGAAAAGCTGTTTTTGGTATATCGACAACATGGACTCGAATCTGGTGATACCCTGCACGCAAATCCAATTTGGAGAAGTACTTCGCACCATGAAGCTCATCCAATAGCTCATCCACAGTTGGGATTGGGAATCGATCTTTTATGGTGATTGCATTTAAAGCCCGATAATCAACACAGAAACGTCATGTACCATCTCGTTTCTTAAAGAGAAGAACTAGGGAGGAGAAGGGGCTGTTGCTGGGATGGATCACACCATTACAGAGCATTTTCGTGACTAGGTTCTCGATTTCAGTCTTCTAAAAGTGCGGGTAATGATAAGGGCGCACATTCACAGGTTGAGCGCCCACCTGCAGATGAATTTGGTGGTCCTGTTCATGGCTAGGAGGAAGGCCTGTAGGCTCTGTGAAAACGGCCTAAAACTCAGTCAACAATTGAGCCAAGGGTCCGGGATCATACTGATTATTTGTAGTACGGTTACTCTGCAGTTCCAAGCGAAACAGAGCGGCCACTAATTTAGTTGCAAGGAGCCTACGAACACCTTGAAAGCACAGCTGAGTTGGCGAGGTGACTGGATCGCCCTGCAGACAGATATGAGTGGTACCTTCTGTAAATTCCATAGTTCGGAGGTTGTAATAAAAAATAATAGGCCCCAGGCTAGAAAGCCATTGTACACCCAAAACAAGATCCGCTCCAAACAAGGGTAAAACCATAACATCCAGAACCGTGGTGTGATTGAAGAATTTGAGAGGCAGGTGGTGAATGACACCTTCACTGTGAAGGCTAGTGCCGTTGCCGATCAGGACTGTCAGGGGAGGTGCCGCAGTGATTGGAAGCCTCAAGAACTGAGCAACTCGACTTTGGAGGAAGTTATGGGTGCTACCACTATCCACTAGCACCTGAATAGGGGAGCCGTTGATTGATGCAGAGAAGCGGAGTGTGGTCGGTGAACTTTGGCCTGTCAGAGTGTGGTAAGACAGTTCAGTCGTGTCACCCGGTAAAGGCTCAATGGCTTCCTCTACAATTTCTGGGTCAGATTTAGGAGAATCACCATCCTCATTCTCCGGAACAGGCTCCAAAAGAAATAGTTGCCGTTGCTTACAGCGGTGGCCGGGGCTGAACTTTTCATCGCAGTTGTAGCAGAGGCCTTTTTCCCTGCGCTGATGCATCTCAGTAGGGTTAAGGCGTTTAATTGGGATGTGGGCTTTGGGAGGAGGTAATAGAGCAGGCATAGGTGGGGGAGCAGGTAACAGAGGGGTGGTTGGGGTAGGACGAAAGGGCGAGGAGCGGGGCCAAGAGTGGCGGGCTTCAGTGAGTTTATCTTCCTGGAGTCTAGCAAGGCCCACGGCCTGAGCCATTGTTGTTGGTCGAAATGCACGAACCTCACAGCCAATGGATGGGATCAAGCCTGAGGTAAAACAACTGACTAAGAACTCGGAAGAGACGCCGAAAGTTCTGTTGGCGAGGAGTTCCAAATTGGATTGATAAGTAGCGACGGAGGAAGTTTGGACCAACTTGGTGAGAGCTCCCTGTGGATCATCAAACTCTGATGGGCCAAAATGGACGGCAAGGGCTTTGGTAAAATCGGACCAAGTGGTGAACTGAGTGGTGCGATGCATCCACTGAAACCACTGGAGGGCAGGTTCATCCATGTGGAAGGAAGAGACTAAAAGGCGTTGGGAATTTGGGGTGCAGTGATAATAAAAAAAACGTTCGGCTTTAAAAATCCAACCCAGGGGATCGATGCCATCGAAGCGAGGAAAATCAAGGCGAATAGTGCGGGTTTGGATGGAGGAAGAAGGATTAGTTGGGAACGGAGTGCAGTGGGAAGAAGATGGGGTGGGGAGGAAGGCTGGGGACAAGGGATCTGGAATAACAATGGGGGAAGCAATGGTAGAGTGGGTCGTGGGGGTAGAGGAAGAAGAAGATAGGCAAAAAGCCTGCTCGATTCAACCGTCCATGGTAGTAACTCTAAGGACCAACTCACTCAGAGCGGTTTGTAGGGAATCCAACTTCTCGCCATGGAGTGTCGCCGTTTCCCCCAAAGCTTTGACGGAATCATCCAGGTGACGCAGCCTGGTACCCTCAGCCATGAATTCAAGATGAAAGCACCAAATTGTTAGATGACTTCTACTGCTTCGAGGGCAGAACCTCCTAGAAATGAGACAGAGAAGGGAATTGAGTAAATTGTTCTTCTTCTCTTTTCATTCATTCTCCTGTTACTTATAAAGCTATTTCTATTACATATGCTGACTCATCATTCCTAACAGAATGTGGTTATAACAAACATGTGTCCTTCTGATGCTCCTCACAGAATGTGGTTATTCCCTGACATAGTCCATCATCCTTTCAGGGGCACAAGTCCTTCTGATGCTCCTACGAGTAGCCACGTAAACCAAGGTGTCTTGAGGGATCGTTGCCACTTCAGCCATTGGAATAACCGTATCACCATAACTCTTTTGCTTTTCACTTCCTCCTTTAATTTCTTCTATCATCCTCCATGTTTCACGTAGTCATCTTCCTTTTAAATGGGAAATATCACTAATTACCCAAATATTTTGAAAAATATCATCTACAATTCATTAGTTTTTGAAATCATCAATCATACCCCACTGATTGACGGAAGAGAGTTAAATTTTTTTCTAGACAGCTATAACCTTCTTATTTTATGCAACTATGAGATTGATTTAAAATGGCATCGTTGAGCCATCAAATCGACCACCATATAATGGCATTGCCGTTTATTTGGAGATCAGGAAGAATCAGTTACTGTTTATCCGTCCAGTACTTGGTTCTCTGCAACAATCGAGAAAATTAGAGGGTTGTCAAAGGTGGGTTTGTTGTCGTTCAATGAGTTTGTGGAGAAGAATCATCTGAAGATCAAAGAGGATGAATATGGAAAGGAAGGACAATCGGACCAAGTTCCAGAATATGAAACAGAGGAAAAATTTCAGAGCAATGTAGTTGGCACTAATAATTTAAAGAGAGACACGGACCGAGTGACAGAAATGATGGAAAATCATGCCAACGACGATGAGGGGTTCAAGTATTTCAAATTCGTATCCATCTTAAAATCAATCTCTGTTTGTCTATCAGGATTCTAAACCAACTCAAACCTCGAGATGATTCCAATGAACCATAGCAAGCAAGTAAGCAGAGCAAAACCTCCCTTGGGGAGAGAGACCAAGACAGAGATAGGGATTGAAGATGAGACAGAGAAGACCGTGATCGCAACAAAGATTGTGAGCACCGACAGCGATTCCGTACCCCCGAACGCACCCGCTCTCGTCACACTGGACTCGAATTTTGGGGAGCCAGGTGCTATAACCGTGAGCAACAAACACTAGAACGAGTTCTTCTTGGAGACCGTCACCATCGAAGGCTTTGCATATGGTCCTGTCAATTTCTTATGCAACTCCTGGGTTCAATCCAAGAAAGATCATCAAGGAAACTGAATCTTCTTCTCCAATAAGGTAATTTTCCTCAACGTGTCTTCCTTGGATTTTCCTTCCCTTCAAACATTTCAAAATTCACCAAAAACGCTTGTACGCAATTGAAGGTTATTTTGAAACTAAGCAATTTTCCATTATATGTATCATTTGTGATAATTTTTGTTCTGGGCAGCCATATTTGCCTTCTGATACACCGGTAGGACTGAAAGAATTAAGAGAGGAGGAACTACAAGAGCTAAGAGGCAATGGAAAGGGAACTAGAAAGGTATTATCCCATAGGATATACAATTATGATACTTACAACGATCCGGGCAATTCACACTATTGGGAATAGTCCCACATTGCTAATGAGATTGGAATCCTGTGGTCTTATATATATATATATAGAGTCCCTCCACTTACTAGTTTGAACTTTTGAGTTGGAAACTTGATATGGTATCAGAGCTCCAGGTTCCCTCTCATAATAACCCTAAAAAAAGAGGCCAAGTCACTGAAAGAGAGACGCAAGATGCACAAAAGAGGGACTATGATCACTCAAAGAGGGACTATATGTCACCCAAAGAGGGATCAGTCACCCAAGAAGAGGGACCAGTCACCTGAAAAGTGCCATGTAATGTTACATATACTACCACATATACACCACCTAACGGTGGGATTACATGTGAGGGGGAGTATTGGGAATAGTCCTGCATTGCTAATGAGATTGGAATCTTGTAGTCTTATATATGGAGAATCCCTCCACTTACTAGTTCGAACTTTTGAGTTGGAAACTTGACACAGACAAGGGAATTGAGTTCTTTAGAATGGTTCTCGGAAGTGAAAACATATCATATCCTAGACGTTGCCGAATTGGCCGTCCACCCACTGATACGGGTTAGTGTTCAGTTCTTCAAAAATTATCTCTCTGCAACTTGTTTCCGAGTTCGTTGATTGCATTGCGAGAGAGCGGCGGCAGAAGCAGTCGGAAGCTCCCTCCGACACCACAGGTGGTGGTGCGGAAGTTGATCGGGATGAGATTGAGATGATGAAGAAGCTTGGGATTCCACTTCGGTTCGACCCTACGAAAGGGAAGCTCGTGCCTGGTGCTGATGTTAGTGGTGTTAGGGCTGTCACGAAGAGGCAGCCTAGGTAGTACATGAATCGGAGAGGAGGGTTTAATTGGCCCCTGCCGTCTGAGTGTAATTGAAGAGGAGGGTTCAATCCCAGGCACTGAGGATTGATAAGGGCATTATTGTCCACCAAAAAATAGATTTGAGATGACATCAGCATCTAACGGAAATGTCTTAACGGATTGGATCTCTATGTCAAACATTTTAAAATTTTGGGTGGTAGTTGATGATGTTAGAAACTTATGAGTGGTAAGTGATGTTTCTCAAACTATTTGGGCAGTGCGTGATATTTTTTTTCTTTTCCCACTTGCCTTCGTGATTGCCTCCGCTTCAATTACTTTTCAGGAGAATGAAAATCTGAAAAGCCAAACCGTTTCAATGACTACCAAAAAATCCCACAGAGGAATGGCAAGAAATTTTCGAATCAATTCCTTCTTTCTTCGATGGATGGAAGAAGCACGATTTTGAAGGCTACACTGACAAAGTCGCGGATCTAAATTTGAGAAATCTGTCTGATATTGATGAAGTGGAGCGCTTTCCCACTTACTCATTTTTCTCCCTTGATCCACGAGTTACGGTCTTTCTGTAAGATATTTTTATGGGCTTAATTAATTATAAGGTTAGTTGATTCAGTGGGAGTCTAGTTACGGATAAACCGGTTTAAGTATGATTAGAGATGGACCAACCTGGTCCACTGTGGGACTGGTCCAGGGTTGGGGATGATATTATAAATACCAATGGTTAGAGTCCCCACAGCCACAGTGTTATTTTCTTCTCCTGTTCCCATACGTAGAGAGAAGGTCAAGGGATCCCGACAGACTGTGGAAAACTTTGATCCAAGCATTCCAAGCATTCAAATCAAAGAAGGAAACGATCGGAAATCAATCTACAACAAGAGGTATGTCTCTAATCATCTCTTTTCAATACCCATTGTATTCTAGTAATCTGTGTAGTGTGTTTGTCAGGGTTTATGGAAAATCTCATGGGAAAACCCAAAGATGATCTATCCAAAATTCATACAGTGGTATCAGAGCCACCTAAACAGATCTAGAATCATGAGAAACCGTTGTTAAAACTTTATGTTTGAATGAATTCAAAAAAGGGAGAGATTTTTCTCCCAAAATTCTCTTCGAACCTGTTTAGGGTTTGGACCTTGAAATTTTTTTTTTCGGACCACTAAAAAGCAAAATAAATTATACAGGATTGTAGGACTCGGAGAGACGGAGCCAGCGACATAAAGTTGGTCGTCGGAAACTACCCCACGCGCCGCCTGAAAAGGCGAGTGAGATCCACGTGCCGGGATTGGAAAAGTTAAAAAAAAAAACTGACGGCGCCGAGTCATCGCCGGGTCGACTCGGCACTAAATCGTGAACCCTAACGGGTTGGCTGGGTTGACTCGGGCCGAGTCTACCCAGCCCAGGCGCGCCAGGGCTGGCCCAGCCCAGGCCCAGTCCGGACAGGGGGCAAACCCAGCCAGACCAAGTGAGTCAGACCGACCCGGAGTGGGATCGGGTCAACCCGATAACCCGATCCACCTGCCCCGAATTTTGACCCGAAGACCCCAAATTTTACACGTTAACCTGGTCCGAAGACCCGAATTTTTGACCCGTTAACCGGCCCGAAGCCCTGAATTTTTTTACCCGTTAACCCGGATTTGATATTCGATTGGACCAGAGGTTGGACCGCCGGTTTACGGTTTGGTTTAAGGTCCAGACCGTTTGATTTGGTCTGGACCAAAGCATTAAAAAAAAAAAGGGTTATGTTTTGTGGGTTCGGTCCGCCCATAGCCGAACCCAGACAAACCGAATCGAACTCGGATGAACCGGTTCTAGCTGGTTCAGGATTCAAGAATGCTCAAGCCAACTTTGATCGACGATTGTGGGAGCTAGGAGCGTCGGATTTTGACGCAGTTTTTTTGCGTTGATTTCGTATTTTGATGCTCTACAGTTTGGTACATAGTTTGATACAGTTTGGTGATTTAAAAAATTTATTTTGATTAAAAGGTACCTCAAATTAATCCGATTTGCAGTTTTCTGCTTATTTATCAGTTATTTTTGTACCATATGCATGTAGAAGGTTATGTGTGCATGAGATTTTATTTATTGACCCACAATGTGCTGCAAAGTAGGATTTGAGGATATCATTGTGGAATTGGGTGGAATCCACCAAAGTGGTACACCTAGTTTCATTATGATGTCTTCAAATTTAAAGTTCATGTATTTGTAAATGCTTGTGTAAGGGCGATGTACACCCAAATGTGGCATTGTCAAGTTTTGATCAAATTAAGGTTTGTGAGTGTCATGTGAAGATTGAGTGAAATTCACCAAAGTGGTACACTCAGTTCCATCATGATAGTCCTCAAATCCCAAATTTGTACATTTACATATACAATAAAGGATATATTTTAATACACTATTCTTTATGATGTGAAAAACAGCTAAGAAAGTCAGTGTTAACCCAAAGATGGCATTGTCAAAGTTAAAGGTATGTTCATGCAAATGAATTGAAAGAGTTTTGACTTTAGGGAGTCTCATTAACCCAAAGGTGGTGGGATTTTCGAGAGTCATTATTCTTTTCAGTGATTATTGCCGTAAACTGAGAAAACCACTGCATGTTTATCCCAAAGGAGAATGTGTAGTTGGTTAACTCTTAGAAAATGATATTTATTTGCATGAAAGGATTTTGACTTTTGGGAGTCTTATTAACCCAAAGGTGGTGGGATTTTCGAGAGTCATTATTCTTTCGCAGTTATTGCACAGAAACTGAGAAGACCACAGCATGTTTATCCCAAAGGAGAATGTGTAGTTGGTTAACTCTTGAAAAAGGATATTTATTTGCATGAAAAGTTTATATGGTTAATGTAAGTAAAGGGTATATGTATGAGTCTTCAGTTGTTTGATACTGTATTTAAACTCATACACTGATGTGTTCATCCAAGTATGACTGTCCCAAAAAATATTTTGATATCTATTTTTTTCTCTTCCTGGGACAAAGAATAAAATTTCTTATGAAAAAGTTGGAGAATAGTCTAGGATCGTTTGACCTAGATGTATCTTTCATTGTAGTTTACATAAGTTGTGATGTATTCTACTATTGAGGTTATGTGTAGCAGTATTAAGATGAGAAATATTGCAAAGGGGTTATCTAAGAAAAATCCAAAGGATAAGAATAATATTTTAGAGAGGGTCGGAAGATAGTTTATTAACTTATTTCTCTAGTACCAGTTATGCTGGAAATGGTAATGTGAGGAAGTATTTTTGGGAGCTGTTAACTATCATTGAAAAACTCAAGGACAATGAGACCAATGTAATTGATATATTAAATATATTTCATTCCTTGCTAAAATATATATATATATATATATATATATATATATATACTCTAAGGTGGATTACTCATAGATGGGTAGATTGACAAAAGATAGGTAGTTTGACCAAGTACTGTTAAGTCAGATAAGCATATGTAGAAAGAGATAATGGTTCTAGGACTCCCTAGGTATTTGGGGTAGGAGGGTCTTGAAGACTGTTGGCTTGAATATTGTAAAGTTTCTTTTACATTCAAATATTTTTTTTTTCTGCTTTTGATTTTACTTTGTTTTATGTTTATTGTTTGACTTAGTATATTGCTCCCATATTAAAATGTAATGATATTATTTGAAATATTGGAATATAAAGTTTTTCTTTTCAATTAAATTGAAATAAATTATGCCTATGATGTTGTAAGGTAAATGACTGCATGTAATGTTGATTGTATTTGTTATGTGATGTGGTGAATAGTTTTTTATGTTTGACTGTGCAATCTTAGGTTTGACTAGTTGTACCAGTCATAGTTGATCTCTAGGGCAATGTAGAGACATGTTGAAAAGGTTTTCTTGGAATGGTTGAAAATGTTTTATCTATGGGAGTCTTTAGATTCTCTTAGTCAGTGGGAGTGCTTAGATCTGCTTGGTTAGTGGGAAATCTGGTAATTGATAATTTATCTGTGATTGTTTATGTTGCCTATGGTTTAATGGACAGGATTATTGGTAAGCATTAATTTCATTGCTTGTATGTAATATTGATTATTTAAGACATGTCAAAACTGCAAGGCGGTATTTAGCCAAAGAAGGCGGTATTTAGCCAAAGAAGGCGGTAAGCCAAAGTAAGATATTAGTTCAAATTGGAGGCGGTTTGCCTATATAAAGTTGGATAATATCAAAGTGCGTTGACCTATAAGGATTTTAAGGTAACGGAATCGTGGTAATTCGATCATTGGACTCAAGTATTCATTTCAAAGTGATTTATGTCATTAAGTAGACCTCTGTATGTGACTGACAATAGAGGGTACACCGGATGTGTAGGAGTACTTTCCGCTGTTGTTCGACATTGGTAGGCTTAATAACTGAATCAAAGTAAATGATGGTTTTGGTGTAATTAGATTCCATGGCCACATTGGATCAATGGTGAATTTATAATTAATATAGCCTAAGTGGGAGATTGTAAGATATTTTTATGGGCTTAATTAATTATAAGGTTAGTTGATTTAGTGGGAGTCTAGTTACGGATAAACCGGTTTAAGTATGATTAGAGATGGACCAACCTGGTCCACTGTGGGACTGGTCCAGGGTTGGAGGTGGTATTATAAATATCAATGGTTTGAGTCACACAGTCATGGTGTTATTTTCTTCTCCTGTTCCCATACGCAGAGAGAAGGTCAAGGGATCCCGACAGGCTGTGGAAGACTTTGATCCAAGCATTCCAAGCATTCAAATCAAAGAAGGAAACGGTCGGAAATCAATCTACAGCAAGAGGTATGTCTCTAATCATCTCTTTTCAATACCCATTGTATTCTAGTAATCTGTGTAGTGTGTTTGTCAGGGTTCATGGGAAATCTCATGGGAAAACCCAAAGAGGATCTATCCAAAATTCTTACACTTTCCTCCATATAAATAACCTTGCACACCTCCCTTTTTCTCCAGATCTCTACGTTGTTTGTGCCAATCTGTTGAATCTCGCTCTGATATCACTTGTGAGAGATGATAATGCAAACAAGGGAAAGAAAAAAAACTCAACCAAACAATCACACAACAAGAGGACTTACTGTGGTTCGACATTTAATGAGAAATGCATACATCCACCACAAAGAATAAAGAATTTCTTTATTCACCAAGAAAATCTCTACACCTCTCTTCACATCACAAAATTATTCATTTACTCTTACCTAAGGTATCCCCATATAGATAATATATAAGCTCTCTAAAAACCTTACTCCCATACAATTATAATATTCCCTTATACATATAATGGACCCAAACCCAACCCAACCCAAATAACATATAAAAGTCTAATACTGTGTGAACCTCGCAAAATACAAGAAACAACCCCAACATAATGACTTGTGTCAATTTCAACGAAGGTCGAATGGGATAGATAAATTCTACCAAACATATAGATTTCAATTAAAATTTTGGTCCATTACCGAAATTTTCAATTCATTTTGATGATTTTTTTTTTTTTTCATTTTGATTCATTTATAACAATATTTCAATGAAAAAAATATTTTTTTTTTCACTACATTTTGGGTGTATTTGAACCATCATTTGACTAAATTTCTCTACATTTTAGAATTTCCACCCATAAGGCTAGTGTGATGGACATTGAGAGATTCTTCAAGTAGATTATGACATAACCATTATAGTCATAGGTGTTAGAATGTAAAAGGTTTAGATGTTGACATGTGTAAATGTATAAGTACATCTAGTTATTTATCTAGACGGCGAAGTAGCTTGTATAAATACTGTATAGCTTTAGATAATAAAGTCATCTGGAAATTACAAAAACATTGTCTAATGGCTTTACCTTTAACATGGTATTAGACCATCTTTTGCTCCGGCTTCCTGCACATTTGTTGATTCTATAGCTTCCTGCAAATTCGTTCTCCGGTTTTTATCTTCTTACGATTGCGCATCTCTTCCGCATATCCGAGTGTCTTCTTGTGGTTCCTTCCATAGTCTTCGTCCTGTTTTTTTTTTTTTTTCTTTCAGTGAATTGATTTCTCTTGGATCTTGGAATTTTGCATATTTGTTTACGTATTTTTGGTTGTCTCTGTTATGCCAAAAATATTTTCCCACATCAACACAAGTTTTTTACTCGTGCATTTCCTTGTATTTTTGTTGGTTATCCACCCAATCAATGGGGTTACCACTTGTATAATCTTGCTAGTAAAACTTATATTACTAGTAGGGATGTGAAATTTTATGAAGATATTTTTCCATTTGAATCTGCCCCACATTCTTCATCATCTTCTTCGGTCATTCCCTTACCTGTTCCTAATTTTCTATCTCTGTTAGATACTACCCAAATATCCTCATTACATCATGACACCATTCCTTTATCATCGGATCTAGACATGGTCTCCCCTAACCCAGATCTGAATATCACTGTCTCTTGATCTTCCATCTAGATAACACCTCCTGTGACTGTCTCAAATGCTCCTCGTCAATCCAAAAGAAATCAGCAACCTTCAGTATTGCTGAAGGATTTTGTATGCAATCATGTCACCAGCCCACCAGTACCAAGCCCATCATCAGGTAAATCTTCTTACCCTGTTCAAGCCCATCTGTCCTTTTTTAATAATTCTGTATATAAGGCCTTGTTATCCACTTTATATACCCATTCAGAGCCCACTACTTATAAACAGGCTGCAAAGAACCCATATGGTAGGCTGCTATGGATGATGAAATGGAAACAACTGATTGGGTGTAAATGGATTTTTAAAGTCAAACATAAAGCTGATGGTTCAGTTGAGAGGTATAAAGGCCCGGCTTGTGGCAAAGGGGTTCACTCAATTAGAAGGCCTTGATTATCATGAGACGTTTGCTCTAGTTGCCAACACTGTAACAGTACGGAGTCTCATATCATTAGCAGTATTTCGTAAGTGGGATCTACATCAAATGGATGTTAAAAACGCATTTCTTCATGGAGATTTGGATGAGGAAGTATATATGAGTTCTCCTCTAGGTTACCTTCATAATGGAAGCCCACTAGCCCCGATATGGTTTGTAGACTTCACAAGTCTTTTTATGGGCTTAAACAAGCCCCAAGACAGTGGAACAAGAAACTCGTTAATCTCTCGCTGATGTGTCGTTGTTCATATACAATGATGGGACAATTTTTACTAGTCTTCTAGTATATGTAGATGATATCATTATTACTGGGTCATATGCTAATCATATTACTCAAACAAAGGCCCAGCTTCAATAGTTTTTTTAGGTCAAAGATTTGGGGCCATTAACATATTTCTTGGGCATTGAGGTTGTCTCCACCTCTATTGGGCTTTTATTATGTCAACAGAAGTATGTTATGTATATCTTAATAGACTCAGGCCTTCTTGGTTGAACACCCAGTCCATTACCAATGGAACAGCACTTGAGGTTGGATAATGAGACGGGTACCCCACTTCAAGATCCTGCGGCCTATCGTCGTCTCATTGGATGGCTTATTTACTTGACTGTCACACGCCTAGATTTATGCTACTCGGTTCACAACTTAAGTCAGTTTATGCATAATCCTCGTGAACCACATCTTCATGTAGCCCATCGCATCTTATGCTATATCAAAGGATCTATTTCATTGGGCCTTAATATGAAATTGACCCATGAGCCAGTTTTGGCTGGGTTCTGTGATTCAGATTGGGTCAGCTGCCTGTTTACTCGATGGTCCACTACCGAGTACATTACCTTTTTTGGTGAGTCACCTATTTCATGGAAAACCAAGAAACAACTTACTGTTTCTCGTTCATCAGCCGAAACAGAATTTCGGGCCTTGGCATCTTTTACTTGTGAAATTACTTGGCTCAAGTCGTTATTTACTGATTTGGGCGTTCACCATTTGGCTTGAATTTATGTATTTTGTGACAATCAAGCTGCTATTCATATAGCCTCCGGTAATCCAATGTTTCATAAGCGCACAAAACATATTGAGGTTGATTACCACTTGGTACGAGAAAAGGTACAAAGTGGGCTGTTACAACTTTTTCACATTTAGTCTCCTATGCAACGAGCTGATATCGTGACAAAACCTTTGGGCCAAAGTTCGTTTACATCTTTAAATGGCAAACTCGTTCTCCGAATATCTCCTGGATCTGCTTGAGGGGAGATGTTAGAATGTAATAGGTTTAGATGTTGATACGTGTAAATGTATAAGTACATCTAATTATTTATCTAGACGGTGAAGTAGCTTGTATAAATACTGTATAGCTTCAGATAATAAAGTCATCTAGAAATCACAAAAACATTGTCTACTGGCTTTACCTTTAACAATAGGATCCGAACAAATGGTTCTTTATTCTTAATGCATATTCTAATTGTCTTGATTGAAATATTATGTGTTCTAGGAATAAATTATGTATAGAAATACAATAAACTATATATAGTGTATATTATCAACCTAGGGTCCATATTATCAACCTAGGGTCCAGAAACAAACTACAACTTTTTTTTTTCAATCTAATGATTCAAACTTTTTTAGGTTTCTAGGTGAATCTATTTATTTTATATTATTTTATTTTTTTATTCTTTTGAGAAATTCTTCTAACAATTTCTTGTGTTTTATTTATTTATTTATTTATTTTTTTTGGGTATTTAGATAGAGCTCGTGATCTTTTGATAGATAGGGCCGAAGATCCCTTTGCTCGCAAGGTATAGGTTCTATTCAAATGGAGTTGATCTTTGTTAAAGAATTTTTTTTTTTTTTTTTTTTGAAAAGTGGTGAAGAGATTCCATTACCTTTTTGCTATTGGATGGGACTCTTTTGACACCAGTGGTAGTTTCAAACTTCGTCCTACCGGGGATGGTGGGATTATGACCATCGATTGACATGGATTTTCTTCGCCGTGGGCAAAGAGAAACTTTCTCCTATCTATTACAGAAATAAATTTAGAAAATTGTTTAAAAATAAACGAACCACCAAGAGAAAAGAGAAGCTTGTTTACATGTAACCACGAAAAGGAAATTTTCCCTTGGGGAAATTATGGATGCCGTCACATTGCTTCTTCTTTCAGGACTTTTTTGTTGAGCTGTGTAAGTAGGTTTGTACCTATACGGATTCAAGAGGCATGATCTCAATCGTTGATATATATGATCATTGGAAAATCAAATCCAGGCCATCCATTCAAAGGATGTACCCATTCATTGTATCCCGCTGGATGAATACAACTCTCCATCATACTCATTGATTTGGAATTTCATCCTCTATAAATAAAGGGACAGTCCTAAGGCATAAGGAAACATTCAAGTTCATATAGAACTCTCTCTCTCTATCTCCCTCCAACCTTACTTTGTTTTAAATACAAGAAAAGTTCTGTTTTCTTTGAGTGTTAATTGTAGCTGTCGGGATTCTGACGAAGACCACTTCTTGGAGTGCAACCTAAGTGGAAGATGTTTTAAATTACCGGGGTTGTTTTATCTTGGGGATTATTTCACGGGAATTCTTTGCACGTAAGGGGTGAATTTAATCTTAAGGAGAGTGACCGGTGGCACGACTCAGCCCTATCTTATTGTTTCTTATTCTTCAAATACAGTAAGTGCATGCATTATTTACTTTTATACTTGTGTTAATTTATATGAGCTCATTACATAGATATATGATCCTGCCAAGTCTTAAACTTACTCTATAATTACTTTTACTACAATCAGAATTTCTAAAATACTATTGTCACTGGTTTTCGCCCGACACTCCAGATGAGGACACTTGTCAACAGAGGAGCAAATCAAGCGGTCGGGGGCGGGTTCGGAAACTTTGAAGCCACTTTGATGCCTAAATCAGTGTTAAAACGAATAGATGGAAAATCACATCGGAGAACACAGGATTTCGATGAAAGGGGTCAAAGTGATTTTGACAGGTAAGCACAAAGAGCTTATAGTTCTATAATGTCGACTGTATTACCTTTGTTCTAGCGGGTATTTATAGAGGTTGGAATGTGCTAAGATTACTTTTTGTCTACTCTGGCCCTTCTGACGTGTCAAGTCCACAGGTGATGACATGTCGCGTTCTTATACCTTAGGTAGGTCGGTGCAGTTGACGAAGAGGACATCTTCACAACCTAATCCTCTGTAGAGATAGGATAGGTGTGGTGCTGAGGGGTTTTGGTCCAACTAGAACTGGAACCGTACACAATATCCTCCACCTCATTGCCTTATATATGACCTGGATGGATACTTCTCTTCAGACATGGTCACCTATCAGTCACTGAATGGCCAGATCAGGAGGTCGACGTATGATTGCGTTGACTGTGGGCCACTCCTCAAGATCGTAGGGAGGTGACAGACATTCTTCTACCTAGTGTAGGGCGACACATGTCTGCTCCTCACTGGCCAAGGGATTCGTTGGCAAACACTGAGTCTTTATTGGCCGAGGGGTCGGCGATTGCTGGGTGATTGTAAGCATTTCCCTACCCATCACCAACCGACTCGTGCTCTCTCCTTACTGGTTGAGGGGCTCGGACATGTATCCTTCTAGGATTGGAGGCCAACATTTATTCCTATCAAATACATACCAAATCGGCAAATCCTATTTGTTTTCCAAAGGTTCAAAAAAACTTATGTATTTTATACCTTGCTTGCATTATTTGTACACTTTTGCCAGATTTGTATGCATTATTTTGATTTTTTCTGTATTTTTCATTTTTAGTCTACTTTAGTGACCCAAAACTGGCTATCTACTACTCCAGCAACTCGATTCAGGTCACCAACTCTAGTGATCAACATTTCTATTATTTGACAACCATGTTGTTTGGGTTTATATATTCTTATATATTTTGGATTAAAATCTTCCTTAATATTTTTTTTTCAAAAAGAAAAGTCTCAGGGTTTCATGGTTTCATAATCAGTAGAAGGTCTATGGAAGAGGGCTGGAAAGGAAGAACAAGAATTTCAATGGATGGTTTGGATTTAATATCCAAACATCACCAAGGGGACCCATTAAGTAAGGAGAGAGAGAGAGAGAGAGAGAGAGAGAGAGAGAGAGGGGAAAGAGAGCCATTCTTATCCAATGACCTTATGAGAGAGAGAGAGGGGAAAGAAAGCCATTCTTATCCAATGACCTTATTAGACATACTTGAGACATTGGATCTAGTTTTGTTTCACCCACGATGAATAGAGAATCCATTCACCCACATGTTTTGGTGCTTGGATGGAACTCTTGGAATAGTAGAAAAGGTATTTCAAACATTTGTTCAATAATGAGATCCTAATTATGAGATCCTCTTAATCCACAATGAAGAAAAACTTTTTCTTTAGAGATTTATGGGAAGCAATACATAATTAGAAAAAATGTGGGGTGAGTGATAGCAGGAAGTCCATAACCCATAAAACTATAACTTAATTTGGGGTGAATGAACCGTAGATGGTAGTTTACCATGAAATGATAACGCCTAAACTATAGGGATGTGTTGGGACAGTGTTGTTTAGAACATGACACATTCTTTTAACTACCCATTGTTTCATTCACAAAAGTTCTTTAAATTAAGAGTAAAATGAGTTTTCCATAAATTGTTTGAAAGTGACTTCCCATCAAGTGAAATGACTAAAATTACCATCACTTGAATAAACAAATGTATTATACTACGAGGGTAAAAATGTAAGGTTTCTAATTTTTTTTTTGACACCTTTGGAGGTGTCAATAAGAAAATCCCATTAGATTATTATGTAAAATGAATCATGGCTATCCATGAAATAGACTAAATTCTCTTTCCCCCAACTATCGTCTTCTTCGTCTATCTTTAGCTGGAAACCTTTCTTCTTCTTCTTCCTCTCTATGGTTGAAGCCTAAACCCTACATTTCGAAACCTTAGACCATAAACCATAATTTTCACGTACCACCCAAAAAGATTTGGATAAATTACCTACCACCCAAGTTTTTTTAAAAAATCACTTACCACCCAAATTACACAAACGTTAGTCCATTAACTGACGGAAAGGAGTTGAAATTGTGTGTAGACGTTTATACCCCTTTCTTCTTCTTCTCTGTTTCTCTGCTACATTTTATCAAAAAAGAAAAAAAAAAGAAAAAAGAGAAACCCTAACGAGCTCCAACCAGAGATATTCACTTCACGGGCTCCAACCTGAAATCGACGCTACCATGATTGAAGAGCGGTAGAGAGCATGAGCGGTGCACTAGAAATAATTGATCTGTTCGCAAAGCTTTCCGCACACCTCCAAAGCGAACTTCCTTCTGGTGGCAATGAAGAAGCTTGTGATTCCGCAATTTGTTCGCTCAATCAATCTCTCAAGCTGGACGATAAATCTAGGGTTAGGGTTTTGGATACCGCACTTTCATTGATGTGCTTCAAAGCACCCCAAGTTCGTCCCCAATTTTCTGACAACTCTCCAGATTATAATATTTATGGAATCATATACAATAAAGAAGAGGAATTAAATGGAAGAATTGAAATCACAAACACAGATGGGGAGAGAAGAGAGAGAGAGGGGGTGGGAAAGAAGGAGAAGAGAGCAGAAGTCACATGAAGAACCATAAGCGATGTTTTTAAAATGAAAAAAATCAGATATTTTTTTTAAGTAGATTGCAAAAGCCAGAGAGGAAAGAGAAGAAGAGAAGGAAGCAGAGGTGTTTGGGACAGAACCAATTCCGGAGAAAAAAAGGAGTTTTTTTTCCATTACAATAATGGTATTATTGTCATTCATGTGTTTTCTAACGGTTGACATCAGCAACTAATGGCTTTGTTAGTTGCTTTTAGATCTTTTTGATAAATGTTTATGTAATTTGGGTGGTATGTGAAAATTTTCCAAAATGAAAACATAAACTTTAAACAAAAACCCAATGACTCCAAGAAGGTCTTATGGATAAATCTCATTGTGAATACCATATAAATGAAAACTTCCCTGTGGATGGTCATAAAAAACCCAATTCTAAATTTTCTAGCCATGAAAACCCTAACCTAAATTATTCCCTCATAGAGACACACAATTAAGATTGCCCTTATTGGATCTAGTTATCCTAATGAGGGGCATGAAGCTCTGAACAGAAGCTTCTCTTGTGTAAGGACATTTCTTCTAAAAAGTAATATTTTATTAGGGCCAGGGGTTCTAGGCTGCAATGTGGGGGGGAATCTCTCATTTCACACCATTAGGATCCCCTGTTCACCCCTTCGACAACAATTCAAAAGTTAGTATCTTTTTCCCAATACAAGGGTTTCTAGGCTATCAATGTAGGAGGAATTTCTCATGTCTTTTCTTTTTGCTAACGATAGGTATCCAGACTTTCAGCTGACTAGTTTCGCGGAGCCATACTAACCCCACAATCGCATGGACCTAGTCATTCTGAGATTGAATGAAAACCATTCTACTTACACCCAAAACAGGAAAGAAAGAACACTAAACACTTCTGTGTGAGTGATCCCAAGAGAATAAGAGGAGTCAAACTCATAACCTTCCACTTTTTCAGATGTAGGCTCTCATGTCACACCAATAGGATGCGTGGATCGATATTTTCAATGAGATGTAAGATGTGAGAGAGAGAGAAGAGAGAAAATATTATAAAAAATTGATAAAATATATGGGACCATGGGAGAGATTCCAATGTCAACTGCCTGGCTTAAATCATTGCATAATTGGCAATAACTCCTCTTCCCATAACTGTAAAGTCTGAACAATCATTGTTGCTTGGTTCTCAAGGTCCAACGATTCAATCTATGCAAGGAATAGTGCCAACTTGGCAGGAGGCGCATCCTAGCATTAAAGCTAGTAAATATCTAATGTGCGCCGGATTTGCCAACGGCTTTCTCTTTGACGTTAGCCCTCACCTGGACAAAAGTCACAAAACACAAAAGGAATAACAAACAAGTGGGGAGCTCTCTATTACACTCTTGTCTCTGTTTCTTTTTTTTATCACTTTTTCTCTGTCGAAGCAATCTCTGTTTCCTAATTTGGATCAGAAACCCAAGTATTTTCCTCATTTTCGAAGTTTTCTGGGCTGCTGCAGAAGGCAACTCATTTGTATTCCGGCAATTCATGGTCGCAGAATTGAGGGCTTTCAATTCTTTGTGGAAGGAAGTGGAATCTTGGGTTTCGATTTGTTAGGATCGTTCATGATTCTTGTTCAATTATCGTTCTTTCAACTGTCTTCAATCCATGTCCGGATGTTGAGAAGAATTCTTACTGAGAATTAAGACTTTGGATTCGATGGATGTGGATGGTGCAAGTACATCTGGACCTCCCGGGGAACCTCACTCGAATCCGATCCGCTGGCGAAATCACGGTACTATGCGGCTTTTACCTTTTTCTCATGTTTCTGCTGCTGTACACGTTTGTAATTGTTATTTATTAGCAAATCACTTCTGGGCGAAAGCATTTGAACAATTGAGTTGCTATTCAGACACAAATTTTAGAATACTTGGACTTAATACTTTTACGGAAAATTTATAAATGACATTGAAACGAAATACAAATTGCCGGATGACATTTATCCAGGAAATTTGGGTTCTAGCCTCCATGCTAAATGCTGCGTCATTTAACTTTTGGGGTAAACAAGAATGCGCATATTGATTACCATTGACGGGGTCTTGTATGGTTGATGTCAAGTGCCAGTTTGTGGAAGAAGATGAGTGCTTTGTATCACACTCAATCTGCATTTTCTGAAATCTTAGGGAGGGGCTACTTTGCGTCCCTATTGGATGGCAATGGTTCTTGCTTCTTGCTTCTGACTTCCTTCTTCATCCAACCTTGGGCTCCAAATTATAAGTGGGCATGAGTACATAATTGCTATTACACTGGCACGAGCTGTATCTTCGGTTCGAACTTCAAGCCTATCTCAAATGAGTGGGGTCTTCTAAAATTTTATGTTGAGGAAACTAATGATTCCAAGTTAGGCTGGGCCAATTGTTGAAAATCCATGGCATTTTTTTTTTAAAACAACATTCTACTAAATTTCTTGTAATGGTTTATTCCATTCCTGCCAAATTTCTTTTCAGTGCATATTAAAATCTTAATGTGGCGGTTTTGCAGTGTTATATCAGTTTACCCAACAAACTCTTCCAGCTTGTAAACCTGTCTTGACACCGGCATGGGTGAGCTAACACAATTAATTGTCTGTTACCTGTTTTCTTTCCTCTCTCTTTCTCTCATCATTATAGTTATACTAATTGTATAATTGACAGGTGATTACTGTATTTTTGTTAACGGGTATCATTTTTATCCCTGTCGGCTTTGTTGCTTTTCATGCTTCACAGAGTGTAAGCTTTCCAGGCCCTCCCTTAACTCAATCTTTGATACATTATGGAGCTGGGATGACACTATGTTTTCGTTATCCTTTAAAGGACCTCGTGTATACAAATACATTAATCTGGTGCATAATATCTTTTCTTAAAATTTTATTTGCAGGTTGTGGAAATTGTGGACCGTTATGATACTGGATGCATACCTGAGAAATTCAGAAGTGATAAAGTTGCATACATACAGGATGATTCATTTCCAAAAAACTGCACTAGAGTCTTACGGGTGATAATTCTCTTCTGCTTCTATGTTTGTTTTACACATGGACTTGCTAAAGTTGATATCTTTCTGAACTTGTTATTCTTTGGGAACTTAATCTGACACTGCCAGTAAAACACATCAGGATTATCGTAAACTGAAGGAACACCTGGCCTCATGGGTCTTCAATGGATCTTTCAATCTCTTCACCATACTTTTAGGCCATTTATACAGAAACGGACTTATCAGCTGACCCTTCCCAACTACGTAGACCACATATATATTTGTTGGTACTATATGTATTATTACCTCCCCAATGAGAATCATTAAAAAAAATTAAAAATTAAAAAAAAAAAAAAGATTAAAGGACCAATGTTTTAGAATCTGGACATGACTTGATTAAGCTTCAGCCAAATTATGACATTCCATAAAGGAAGTAAAAGGTCAAATTATTGACAAGGTATCGGTCATGGAGGTTTGCTATCTTGAGTTCTCCTTCTTTCCTGCACTATATTTATTTTGTGAAAGTAGGTTACTGTATATTCAGAAGTCTCTTGAGTTCTTAGTTTCATCAGGATTTAGACCCCAGTTAGCCCACACTGTTATATGGAGAACTCTTTTGTTTGATTTGACAAAAGAGAGCTATCATCCTATCCAAGACATCTATTATCCCACAATCTCTGTGTGTGCGTGTGTGTGTGATAATTCAACATAGATAGTTCTGTTACATGTATGAGCTAGTGTTACTCACTGTATTGTTGATTCTAGTGTGAAGTGATTTCACAGGATGTGATTTTTGGTTAGTAAAATTCATGATTTGTGGTGATTAAACAACCCCGACTGATTTTTTAAACCAGGATGCTTCTTTATTTTTCTATGCATGATGAACAAGCATTTCTGTAAAACAGTTCTCTGAATCTATATATAGTGTATAAGAGGGGCAAGGTGGAACCATTTATGTTACATAGAATAGAGTTAATAGTTAAGATTTAGCCTCACTCCCAATTTTTTTTCATACTTAGCCACAAGTTCCATTGGTTGGCATCTTCAGATTCTTTTCAAACCACAAATTCATTGCTTCTTCACTTATTTGTATAGGCCCATGTTTGAAACTCTTTTGATGGTGAAGCTTTTGTTAGGTTTTGAAAATTTTATTTTCTTCTAAGTCTATTGCTCACTGCTTTGTATTCTGCAAGCCTGCTTTCAGGTGCGTCAACATATGAAAGCTCCAATTTATGTCTACTATGAGCTTGACAACTATTACCAGAACCATCGACGGTGAGAGTTCTCCCATCACCATCCCTAATTCAGTTGTTATTCCTTTTTCTGTAGTTGATTTTTTTTTTTTCATTTTCTTCTATTCTGAGATTTCTTCCATTAAATGCTAATAAAGCCTTAAAATTGATTACTAGGAGCTATCATGGGTTATTTTCAAGTTAAATAATCTGGTTGTTACTTTCTTCTCCCCCCCCCCAAAAAAAAAAAAAAAAAAAAAAAAAAAAAAACAAAAAAAAACCCCTTGATAAATTACAATTTGTAGTAAAAGAGTGCAAAGTCTACAGAAGCATAATTATAACAACACCAACATAAGAGGCTGCAAGTGAGAGGCACAAAGGGCTTTAGCTGACATACAGTCTGGCTGTTACTTGTTAGATCTTATTACTCTGGCCTTTTCAGTTTTATTGCTTCCTTAATACAATTTGATGCACCCAATGGGCCAGCGGGTGTCAAGTTCTTTTCCAGCTTGATTTCTTAGGACACTGAGCTGCTGCTTTCTGTCCTTTTTTTTTTTTTTTTTTGGAATTCCAACAGAGTCGAGCAATATCCTCATAGACTTACATTGAATATTTGATTACATTCTCTCAAGATTTGAATGACCATTTTAGTCCCTGCTCTAAAGATGCCAGAATTTTTGACAGGTATGTAAAAAGTAGAAGCGATAAGCAGCTTCTACATGGATTGAAGTATAATCATACAAGTTCTTGCCAGCCTATGGATTTAAACAATGGGCTCCCCATTGTCCCATGTGGGTTGATTGCATGGAGTTTGTTCAATGATACATACACTTTCCACCGTAGGAAAGTGGAACTGAATGTTGATAGGAAGAACATAGCATGGAGGAGTGATCGGGATCACAAGTTTGGCAAGAATGTCTATCCTTTCAATTTCCAGAATGGAAGCTTGATCGGTGGTGGCAAGCTAGATGCAAGTGTTCCTGTGAGTCTTAACTCTGAACAATTTACTAATTGAATTTGATTGTTGAAAATGACTTTTAAGGCTTTAAAAGTGAAATTTCGTTCAGTTTGAAAATGGTATCCCTTTATTTACAAGTCACCAGTTTTTTCTGGTTCTTCATGATCTAATTTTGTTAAATGTTTTCTCTACCACAGACTTGTGTGTATTGGGATTATGGGAAAGATGATTTTATTATCTGTCAAAACAGCACAAAATCCTATTTGATGGTTTGACCCAATGGCTACCTGCATAGTTGCATCAGAATGGAAAGACTGTGTCATATATATTTTCGTGGTTTACAATTTTGGTTGAGGAAAACATTTGATGGTATCATGCCTAGTTGACCTTCTTGGCGAAAATTGACCTGATAGTATGATCGTACATCCAGTCCATCTTTCACACTGTTGGAGAAAGTGCAGCAATTGATCTAGTCTTTCAGAAAATTGATAACAAATTTGGTTAGGATCGTCTTATCAGGCACAGTATAGGATTGGATGATCAGGATGGGATCATGAATTGTTCTTGGCTAGTCGTGATCTGGTTGGATCATCCAATCCACTGTTCGAACATCAATTTTTTTGGTGCATTTGAATATCCACTCTGTATTACATATTTGATTGGTCCATCTGTTTCAGTTTGAGGATTGTGATGCCGATTGTCCCCTGATACATTGCAAGCATGTTTCCTTGGTGAAATAGCACCATTTCCAGTCCATTAGAATGAGAGCAGATTGTGTTTCTTCCCAACCTGTCACAAGTCTTTCTAATTTATTTATTTATTTATTTTTTGTTTTTTATGGTTTTGTTTGCAAAAATCCTGTGCACATATTATTTATTATTATTATTATTTTGGTGCTTTAGACCCCGAAGGGCCCCTAACATATTATTTTCTCTTCTTCGCTCCCTCTTTTTTTTTTTCTTTTTCTGTTGGGTGTGGGGGATGTATTACATCAAACAGCTCAGTGATCAGGAGGATCTTATTGTGTGGATGCGTACTGCTGCTCTTCCTAGCTTTCGAAAGTTGTATGGAAGAATTGAAGAGGATCTAGATGCAGATGAATTAGTAGTAGTGAAGCTCCATAACAATTACAATACTTACAGTTTTGGGGGGAAGAAGAAGCTTGTTCTTTCAACAACCAGCTGGTTGGGAGGAAAAAATGGGTTCCTTGGGATAACCTACATTGTTGCCGGTTCTATTTCCATCTTAATATCTCTCGTCTTCATGCTGCTTCATATGAAAACTCCAAGGTAAACTTCCATATACTCAGGACTACTCTTTTTTTGTTGCTTGTAGCTGCTAATTATGTCATCTGAGAACGATGAGTCAACAAGCAGATGTGAAAGCTGTTGACAAGGCCTCAAGCTCCTCCCCACTTGCACATGTATATTATGTCCAGGCAAAAGAAAATATTGGATTAACTTGGTGGCAGTATATCATTTCATATGCTTTAGTTCACTTTCCTGCAATATAAAAGATAGATTGTTGTAATTTATTTTTTTATTTTCTGTAAGTTTCCATGTTGCAATTACTATATTTATAATCATAGAGTTTCTAACTTGCTGAAATGTAGTTAATACTTCTAGGAATATATCATTTTGTTCAAGTTCTTTTACTAAACTCGTATCACATATGACATTTCATGTACCAGGGTATTGCATTACTTCATTCGAGTGATACAAAACATCAAGAGAGAAATTGAGAAAATCAAATTACAGTCAGGGAATATTATATTCTTATTTTGCTAAGTTTGAGTTATTGGCGTATACTGGTAGTTCTTAAGGAGTAATTCCTAACATGGTTTTGGTTTTTAAAATAGTTAAGGCTCCCTTTGGATGGATTTCAATTTCCTCTTTCATGAAATTATATTGTTTGGTATGATTTTTGCACCCAATTTCAATTTCAATTGAATTAATTTTCTAGTGAAATCCTGAAATAGTTGGAGACTTGTTTCTTCGATTTCACTCCCAGATTATTTCCAGACAGAGCCTCTTCCCTCCGAGTGTACCCCTCTGGTTCTCACGGGAAGGGAAGAAAAGAAAGAAAGGCGAACAATAAAAAGGTTACTGGTTAGAACCCTTCGGTACCCATCTTTGTATTGATTGCTGTATTTTTCTGGTTAGAAACTGCTTGTCAAGGCCATTTTCTGTGTTGGATCGGAGGTAGTCAGTTTTAGAAGGATCGAAATTTCCTCGGTTACTTTTATTCTGGTTTGATTCGTCGAAACTGGTTGGGTGGGACGAGCGGCCATTTGCCAGAGTTCTGCATGAGCAAGAGTGATCTGAGGCTTTTGGTTTCTTAGATTCCTTCAAAGTGGAGGGAATAGCTGTTGGGGATTTAATTCCCTACAGAATTTGGAATTTGTTGAATTAGCGGATGTTGAATAAGAAAAGAATGAGAGAGATTAAGTTCTTCTCATCCAACATCTTATTTATAATGAAATATTAGAAAGCTGATATACAATCATACCCCTATTGACAATAAATAGAAAAGAAAAGAACTATAGACGACATTTACAATACTCCCCCTCAAGTTGGTGCATGTATATCAGTCATGCATAATTTGGATAATAATGGATGAAACTGCTTCCCGGATAGTTCTTTGGTAAAGATGTCAGCTACTTGATCACTGGACTCAACATACGGAACACAGATCTGTCTACTATCTAATTTTTCCTTGATAAAGTGACGATCAATTTCCACATGCTTGGTCCTATCATGTTGCACTGGATTGTGAGCAATATTGATTGCTGCCTTATTGTCACAAAATAACCTCATAGGCTGGATAGTATGGATGCCCTGATCCTTAAGTGATCCCTGCATCCATAACAGCTCATATATTCCCTAAGCCATAGCTCTAAATTCGGCCTCTGCACTGGAACGGGCTACCACATTTTGCTTCATGCTGCGCTAAGTAGATTCCCTCCAATAAATGTACAATATCCTGAGGTAGATTTTCTATCTGGATTTCCTGCCCAGTCTGCATCACTATAGGCATCGACTCTGAGATGACCCTGAGAAGAGAGTAGAATTCCTCTTCCAGGAGCAGATTTTAGATAGTGCAATATGCGGAGAACAACATCCATATGGAAAGTATATGGGTCATGCATAAATTGGCTCGCCAAACTTACTGCAAAAGCAATATCAGGTCGAGTGTGGGCTAGGCATATCAACTTTCCAACTAACTGTTGGTACTGTTCCTTATTAACTGGTGTGCCGGTCTTTTCTTGTAGCCTGGTATTAGGATCAATTGGTGTCTCACAGGGTCGACACCCTAAGAGACTAGTCTCTGAGAGATTATCAAGTATGTACTTTCTCTGAGACAAATAGATACCTCTGGTGGAGCTTGCTACTTCAATCCCAAGAAAATATCTCAGTTTTCCTGGGTCTTTGACTTCAAACTCGTTTCCCAAAAAGGTCTTCAGTTGTCTAATTTCTTCATCATCACTGCCTGTAATCACAAGGTTATCTACACATATTATGAGAATAGTTATTTTCCCGTCCCTCTGCTTAATGAATAATGTGTGATCAGCATTGCTTTGTTTGTAGCCTGCTGAAGTCATAGCTCTGTGAAACCTCTCGAACTGGGCCCTAGGTGATTGCTTGAGCCCATAGAGGGATTATTTTAGCTTACACACTTTTCCTCAGGGGTTGATGATGTAAACCCTGGAGGAACATCCATGTACACTTCCTCAGCTAACTCCCCATGAAGGAATGCATTCTTGACATCCAGTTGCTGAAGATCCCAATCAAAGTGTATTGCACATGTTAGAATGACACGAATAGTAGTCATTTTTGCCACAGGAGCAAAGGTCTCCTGATAATTGATTCCATAAGTCTGTTTGAGGCCTTGGGCTACTAATTTGGCCTTATATCTGTCTATAGACCCGTCTTCTTTTTGCTTTACAGTAAAGATCCACTTACACCCAATAGTCTTCTTCCCTGGTGGAAGGTCAACGAGGTCCCATGTCTCATTCTTCCTTAAGGTAGTTGATGTAGGCTAACCTAGGGTCTCTAGTTTAACTTACTCTAACACGACGAACTAACACAAAGATTTATGAAATAACTAACTAATGGGTAGGGACTGTTCTGGGCCGCTACTCACATGACATGCTTACGAGATCAGTATCATGATAACCACAAGTAAAGAATAGTATAAAGCCAGGTAACATGATCAACTAAGCAATAGTAAATTAGATTTCATGTTATGTTCATAATAAACCATAGGTTAAGAAGTACTATCGTGCAAAAGATTTCAAAACTCCTAAGCTAACAAGATTAAATGCCTACTGACTAGATATACCTATGAACATGTAAAAACAGTAACTTTCCAGTAACTAAAGAGATGAAACCCTACCATAACATGCTAATTATGAAGGTTCAGCTGTAACGATGCTATCAAAGTGGCTGTCCACGTTAGTAAGTACTAACTTGGAAATCACTATGGCAGAAATCATCTGGATTGGAGTTACAGCTCAACATGATGTACTAGAACAAAAAAAAAGACAAATAACCCAATAGTAGGCTATCACTATGATACGATTAACAGAAGGGGTAACATAAAGAGAACAATTAAAATAACTATGGATTTGGGTGCTGCCAGTGTACAACAGGGTAGTCTTGGGCTAATTCTAATAACCAATAACCAAAAACCAAAATAGCAAAAGAAAAGGGGAAAAAGGCCACTGCCGGGAGTAGTACAAAGGGAAGGGGAATTCTGTGACTAGAATAGAGAGAGGGGAGAGAAAGATAAGAGAGAAGGGGGAATGGGGATGTACCTGTCTATAGGAGAGAGAGATAGGGGGTGGGATATTTGTGTACCTGCAATGAGAAAGAAGAGAGAAACGAGAGAGAGCACGAGAGCAAGTCTGTTTTCCTTTTTTTTTCTATCAATAATTTTTTTCTTTCCATTAATAAAATTAGCCTTTAATAGGCGTACAAACCTAATTAGAGTATAACTCTGTAAGACTAATAAAAACAAACAGAATAATAAGCTAACTCAACAACTGAATTTAAAACCATTGTCAAAAGGAAGGGGCCCACAACTGGGACCCACCACTCTAACAGAAAGATATCACTTCTAATAAGGAAACAAAACCAATAAAAGAACTAGAGCCCACGTCTAAGGGGTGTGTGGGGTCCACCATAAAAGAAATAAAATAAATAAAAAGAGTCCTAAAACTAATGGATTACTGACTGAGAGATCTAAAACTAATGGACTACTGAGATGATGTCTTCATCAGCAGTCATTTCCTCTACCATGGCTGCTTTCAATCTTGCATCTGTAACTGCATTCTGCCAATGTTTGGGAATAGACATAGAAGACAAAGTGGAGAAAAAACCAAGGTATGATGGAGACAATGATTTATAGGACACATACTGAGAGATAGGATGCTGAGTACATGACCTAGTACCTTTATGAAGAGCAATAGGTAAGTCTGACTCAGAAGGAGGAATATTACGAGACTGACGGTCTCATTCTCTGACACAGTTTTTGGATCCAAAGATGGCATAGGTGCATTGATGATGGTGGTCTTTCCCTGCTTGAGTCTGGTACGACTGTAGACTTGTAGGCGAGGTGAAGTAGTGTCTGCTGTCTCCACTGCTTCTGGGCTAGGATTGTTTTCAGCAGAGGGTTCAGCCAAGGGTCCAAGGGAAGTAGAGGAAGTAGAGGGTCAGGAGACAGTGATGTGTTCTTTCCAAGGATGGTGGCGGTAAGTTCTAGAGAGGTCAAGATGAGGAAGGAGAGATGGGTAGGGTCTGGCAGTAGTTTGAAGAAGGAGGGATGGTGGGGGCTGGGACGGTGGTGGCGGCTGGTCTTAGGGAAAAAGAAAAGAGAAGAGAAGAGAAGAGAAGAGAAGAGAGAGCTAGGTTATCTCTGATACCATGTTGAATTAGAAAAGAATGAGAGAGATATTAAGTTCTCCTCATCTTGCATCTTATTTATAATGAAATATTAGAAAGCTGAATTACAATCATATCCCTACTGATGGGAAATAGAAAAGAAAAGTTTTAAAGAAAATAAATGACTGATTACTAGAATTACTAGACTACCCCTCTGACTATGGATGACATTTACAACAGCGGATCCTGCAGAGAAGGAAATGATGTCTCTTTATTGAATCATGTCGTCCAGAACTGTCAGATTGTGACGTCATATGGCACTGGTTTCTAGATTAAAAAAATGACGCTTTACATTGCTCGCGAGGCCTCAATGTTCATCTCATGCTACCCTTTTCTCTCCTTTCTCGCTTGCTTTGTCTTTCTTTTTCTGTTTCTTTTTTCCTCCTTTTGCCTTCCGGTTTCTGCTTAACTTTGCTTGCTTTCATTCTTCTTTGCTTCTTGACTTCCCTTTTGGATCTCAAGGTAGGATTTCTCTAAATCGCTTGATTTTTGATTGGTGCATGTGTAGATGCATAATTGGAGCTGATCAATTTGAATGATGTGATTTCTTAATTTCTTTTTCGTGCTTTCGATTGACTTCTTCAATTGTATTTAACCACCGATGGCTTCTTATCCCCACATGATTCTTCAATTGTATTTGCCTACACCAATTAATTAGGGGTTGTAGACAATCCTTATTCTCCCGTCTGCAGCCCTGATTTCATGGTCTATGATGGATTCAGGTATTTTTGTTGGTATGAGGAGAGGAGAATAGAGGGTGAGGATTCTGCAGTATGGGTTTGTAAGACGATATATCTGAGGAGGGAATTTATTCTTGAAATTGACCGAATGTATTTATAATTCTTGAAATATTTTCAATTGATACAACTAAGTAAACTTCGATTTCTTGGTCAAAAACCTATTTGTTGACTTCTTATAAGAAACTAACATGAAATTGAAATTGAAATCCAAACAAAGGGAGGCTCAGTTAGAGGAGCTGTTTTATTTCTTTCGTTTGTTTTGGCATCTTGCAAATAAATTCAGAATAATACTGTAAGAGAGAATAACCAGTTTGGATTTAACCTTGTAGTACTAGTGATTACCTATGGAGGGACGAGGATGATGCATTTTGAAAGAGTTGATTTTATATTACCCAAATTTATGATCATTACACAAGTTGTGGAAACTCTGCCGTTTGTTCCCAACCCAATCTACAATTTAATTCTTAGGAGGTGAAAGGAGTAATGAAATTAAAGGAAATAGATCAATAGAATAATTGATTGGATAGAAAGGTTCATATCACTGCGCTTTTGCCTATTAGGATAAGCCATTACCCTGGCTATAAGAGACTGCATCATGGGTTATTTCCCGATGGCTTGGATTATGTTTTCCCATGATTAACTTCATGTTAATTAGAAACTTATATTAATACAGTATGATGGCACAGAGTTAAATGTGCAAGTTCTCAATTCTCATGCAAACTTTAACTTTCGTGGTATATAATGATATAAGAGTGAGAAGCATGTTTTGAAAGAACTGACACAACTAAGTTGTTTGGTGGGATAAGTGGTAGAGAGGATTTGATGGATTGAAAAACTATGAATAAAAGATACATCTTTCTTAACACATATTTACCCATTTTCATTAGATTCAAATGGTTTAGTTACGAGTATCTTTACAAAAAATTGTTACATTTGGGTTTTGTAACGAACCAATCCAAGTTATCCAACATTATTGTATAAACTACTTAAATTTGTTATCATATTTAGTAATGTTACATTTAGATATATTTTTTATTTTACTTTTCAAATGCAAGGGATTTGGATGCAAAGTAAAGTGAAAGTTAATAACCACATAGGGAATGATTTGTAGTGACACTGACTTAGTCATGTGATGGCCATGTGCTGTAATGAGTACAAAAGCCTCCACTAGGTTTCAACATGTTTATCAGTTACAAATTGTATGATTTTTGTTTATCTCCATTATTCTTAAGATAGAAAAGGCCTGGGCAGACTCAGTGCAGATGTTTTACTATATATCTTAATCTCTATAATAAGTGATATATAGAAAGAAAAGGGAAGACCCATTACTGTACATCTTCTTCAATATCATCCGGTACCTCCTACTCAGTGATTGTCTCCAACGTCGGGCAATTAGATAACTTCTGTGGAGAGATGAAAGGAGCTGGTGTGACCTCCATCCATGCCAACCTGGCCTCTACTGCCATTTCTATGAGAGGAAATGTTGCTTCACTTATGAGAATAGTTCTTTCTCCTCTCTCCTCTATGGAGATGAGAATTGTTAGATGGGTTTGCTGCTAAAACTTGAAAATCTCAGACTTTGGAACAGGACAAGAGATAGATGGGCTGAGAGAGGAGCTCTTTAATAGAGGAAAGATTGTGTAAGGACAAGGGAAGCAAAGGATATATCTTATATGACAGTTGTTGGGTAGTTAAGAGGCTCAAGACCAATTCACAGTGTTAGCAAAATACACGCGGGCAACATGGAAAACGACTTTTCTAGATTGGAATAAGGAAGTCAATAGTTCGGGTCTTAGGCCCTAACTTGTTTGGCCCAAATTTAGTCGTGGGGATTCCTTTTTCCATGTAAACAGACATGAAGGCAAAGCCGCCAAGGCATCTGAAAGGTCCACACGTCATTGTTCCATATTTAGTGGTGGATACTGAGAAGTGGGAGATATTCCCTGTAGATCCCTTTGTCCTTGAGACTCTGATTGGTTGCAAGGCAAATAAAGGGAAGAGAAGTGAAATTTTTAGACTTAAAATTGAAACTTTTGTAATCATTACAGCACATGTCTATCACATGACTAAGTAATTTCAAATCATTCCCTATTTGGTTATTAACTTTCACTTTACTTAACATCCAAATCCTTTGCATTTAAAAGTAAAATAAACATTACATCTAAAATGTAACTATACTAAATATGATAAGAAATTTAATTAGTTTTCATTTTAGGTTTAAAAATTTTTGCCCTTCCCTTTGATTTACTTAAATGATGTTAGACATAAATAAGTGTTGTTCCTGTGTACTGTTCCTTGAACTATTCTTTGTAGGTCATCAGGTCTCGGTCGAGAAAACATTTTATACATGGTTTTGGAGTTGGTTGATTTGTGGTCCAACTGAAACCTCAAGTTGGACCAAGATGAAGCGAGAATTTCAAGAAGAGCTGAAACTTGAATGAGAATATGTTGATTCTATGATTTGCATAATATCTCGTCCCGACCAAGTTGAGAATTTCAAATCTTGTCGAGATCATGAAATTTAGAACATTGGACATGTTTCTATTGTATGAAGAAGATAATTATGTGAATCCAAATCACCTAAGGATAGGGATTAGAATTCAATATGAAAACCAAAATCGTATTGAAGGTTTAGAAATTAGAATTGAAAGAAATGAATATGCTTGATAGAAGAAAAGATATGAAGAAAAAGATATGACTTGAAGAGTCTGTCACTCCAAGCCTAGGGTAGCTTCTCACTAACTACCCCAACTTCTCACTAGGAGCAGCTTCTCACTGTAGCTTTGTTTCTCACAAAATAATATAGGCTAATTTTCATTTAAAATTCTGATTTTAAATTTTTACAAAGAAGCTCCTTTTGTATAGGGACCGAGAGGGTTCTAGACCCCATTGGGACTTCATCTTAGACTTAATGACCTCTACACTTTCAAGGCCTTTCCCCACTCGCAATAAAACGAACTTCATTAATAACTCAACTAACTCCACTAAACTATGGATATCCCCAATACTTCTAAACTAACTAGTTAAATTCGTATGTGCACTTATCCTTTACATATAAGCTTTAAATAGGCCCACTACAATAGAGAACATAACAAGTCCCAACACATGATCCATGAACTTATTAGGGTACTTATTTAAAGCATTAGACTAGGATTTGGGCTTGTTCCAACTTAAATAATTGTGCTGAAGCCTATTTACATCAGATAACCTATAAGATCCATAACCACAATGATGAAATCAATGAACTGTCAGTAGTTGGTGAGATGGACACCAACCATATTGGTACAGGAAGTATAACTGCAGCTAGAAGCAATGATTAAAGTATGGCAAATCAGTAGCGTTTAGGTCGGGTGATTTTAAGAGACTTATCGTATTGTATCATATCGTGGATTTGCTGGATACACTAGGATATGGGCAAGATACGCACGGGAATGCTTAGTAAATATGCAAAACACGCATAAAACACTAAAAGTAAGCAACATTAAAAGGGGTAAGGTTTCTTACATTGATTCTAATACGTGGATAAATAGTGTGCTGGTTCAAACTCAAGAGTTATAAGAAGTGTCAGGAAGGGGTGAAACCAATATGATGGTATACACATTTTTAACATGTGTAATACTGGGCCACAATCCATATACTAATGGTAGTATCCATCCCACTCATAGTAGAACTGTGTATACTCTTCTATAGTGGACAATCTCATTGCTGGGATCCACGGTGCCTCAGGTTGAATCCCCCCTAAACTTCCAAAAGATGAACACCTAAGGCCAGAAGATGCACTAGGAGGACGCTGTCCATAATGTGTCAGTGAAGGGGAACTCACACTTAGTGACTCCATCTCCCTCGTAAGTGTCACTATCCATGGGTTGCTTGCCACGGTTACCCTTTTGACTGTTACTCTTGGGTTGTGGCTGAGGACGGTTACTCCATCTCCCTCATAAGTGTGTCTTTTCAATTGGGTTCATTTTTGTATAGGAAAAAAAGTTCAAAATTTTTGTGTTCTTCATTAAATCCCAGATGTAATCTTGGATTTCAGAAAAAAGATTGGTTTTCCATGCCAGGATTGATGTTAGAACCCACTCCTTACAATTCCATGCCATTTCATCGAAGTTTGAATCATGTTAAAAAAAAAAAAAAAAAAAAAAACAAAGTTGCAGGTTTACCTTGTTTACCTCACAGGTGGGGCATTAATGATCGATTTTGGAAACCTCAGAGACTATTTGCTAAGTTTGGTGCAAGCACTAGGGTCATTTTTTGATGTCCTTTGAAACCCCTAAAGAATTTTTGATGTTTGATGTATGATGCAAGCACTATTTGGAGCTTCGAAAATGAAGACAGATTCGCTTAGTCACGCTTATCGAGCCTATTTAGGGTGTATTGACCAATATCAAAAGTGTTCGATACTGGTCGATACGCACCAATACTATTACGTATTTTTATCTTCCTCATTATTCGTGCTATCAAGGAGTATCGTGATCAATGTGTATTGACCCATATCGGTCCGATACACTCAATACAAGTCGATACACAATATTTTTAGAGACTGGAGATACGTATAGTGGGGGTATCGTATCGATCCCTATAATTTCGATATGTATCAGCCGGGGTCGATACGATATGATACTTTTTTCCTTGGCTTGAAGTAATATCTCACGAAAAGGAAAGATCTATTCTTTCCAAACTCACGCATCCTTGAATTTCCTACTGTTCTTTTCATTTCTTGTATGTATGCTATTAGAGTTTTATATACCACTAATACATAGCTCAAGTGGCCACTGATTTCCTCCAAACTTCCATTGTATCAAAGCTACCTGACCTGTTACGTTAGTGATATTGTTTGGCCACCCAAAAGAAGGGGCCACCCATGCCACTGAAAAAAGACATGGTAGCATTGGGAGTAATCTTGCATCTACTAACTCTGGGGCCTTGGATAACTTCATATGTTAGTTGGGACTTTCCCTCTAATAGCTAACAGATTTGATACCCTCACATATAAATATTAGCAATACACATCCCAAGGAGTCAACTATCTTTAAAGTTTCATATCCAATGTTCTTGCCATCAAAAGTTCCAGCCGGATTTTCAGAGCCCTATAACTTCATCTGGATTGTCCCAAATATGAATTCTTGTACTTCTAGTTGTGAACCATGGTCTGTGTCATGTGCAAGGTATTAAATTTCGGCTTTGGTGCTAGTTTCGAGCAGCCTCAAAACCGAAATTTTGGTGGTTGCGGTAGAAATGGAGCCGGAATTTGGGATTTTCTTGGGTGAACTCAAAACTTTGGTTTCGAGGCCCTGAAGTTGTTTTTTGTCCTGATTTTATTTATGTAGTATATTTCATCATTTTTACCCATATTCCCTCAATTAGTGTAAGAAAAAACCATCCAAAATTGTGATATGTGGTGTGGACCCAAGTTTGCTAGTGTACTTTGGAACCTGAGATTGTATTCAGAGTTAAATAGGCAATACTTATTTATAACTAATATCATTTAACTTTTATATTTCATTTCCTTAAGATATTATTCATAAATAAACAAACACCCCCATTTGAATCTAATAAAAATAGTCTAAAATTCAAATTTCAAAAGGATAAAAAGTCAACTTTTCATTTAAGAACAAAAACTGGATTTTAGATCGTAGGGCGATTTTCAACGTTCAAATGCTAGCCGTTTTCTCTAATTTAAAATTTTCATAAATCTTATTAGAGTAGAGCATCATTAAAAACTAAGAGTCCGCCAAAATAATCTTTTGTTTTGATATTCAACAAATTATTTCCATTTAGACAACTTTAGACAGCATTCATACTCCGAACAAGGTTTGGCCGGAACGTAACACCTTCACTATAATCCGGATTCAAACAATGTCAGATTTATTGGAAAGCTAGCACAATCTGCTTTGCTACAAGTCCGATATTGCTTTAATCCAAATTATATTGAAGGAGTTATGCTCCGGTTAAATGTTGTTTGGAGTATGTGAATGTTGTTTAAAGTTGTTTGTATAGAAATAATTTTTGGACATCAAAACAAAAGATTATTTTGGCAGATTCTTAGTTTTTAGTGATGTTTTACTCTAATAAGATTTACGAAAAATTTTAAATTGGAAAAAAAAGGCTAGCATTTGAAAGTTGAAAATCGCCCCGTGATCTAAAATCTAAATTTTGTTCTTAAACTGGAAAATTGACATTTTATCCTTTGGATTTTGAATTTTAGACTATTTTTATTGGATTCAAATGGGAGGTGTTTGTTATTTATGAATAAGATCTTAAATAAATGAAATATAAAAGTTAATAAACACTTACTTAAAAGTAGTTAGTCATAAATTAGTGTTGTGTGTTGTTTATTGTCCCTTCGGTATACTGTTCTCTGTCTTGTACTACTCTGACTTCTAAGGTCAACACCAAGTTTCGAGGGTCAATATAGACAAGTTTCAATCGAAACTTGACATTTTATAAGTGTTTGGACCAAGTTTTGACCGAAACTAAAGATTTCGGTCGAAACTTGGTTGAAACAGTGATTTCGGACCAAAATAGGTGACTTTTCTTTTTGCACCCCTATTTTGTTTCGGTTTTGCAAAAAGCCGAAATTTTTCGGCTGAAATGGATAATTTCGGCCGAAATGTAGAACTATGGTCATATATGGCATGGGTAGAATCTTGTATCTTGGTCGGATATGTTTCCTACGTTTTGTTCTTCAGATGCATAGTGATCAGAATGTAATTTTTGGGCCTATGTTACCCAAATACAAAAGCGGTTGACATCTTTTAGTATCCAATACAAATTTTACATAAAAAAGCAAGAGTCTGAGCTCATGTAACAGTGATGTTGAAGTATTGAGTAACATAGAATATAAATATCAAAGCTTTCGAATAATTAGGGAAATTGTCAGCTTCTTGCTTTTATGATAATATTGTTGACATGGCTGACTTCGAACATTATGGTAGAAGTCTTAATCATCTGTCCCGTGAACCGTGTCAGACTACTGACCCGTTACTTTATGTAATGTGGCATTTGATATAATCACCAAAGTCCTCCCCAACTGTTTACGGCCTCTTTTACCATCCCTCATCTCACCTTATCAGAGCGCCTTTGTCCCCTTTTTCCAATCCTTCAACGAATTGATTTCTAATTTATTCTTTTTCTGTTTGCAGGCCATATGGGGACACAGCATATTTATCGTGGAACAGGAAAACCAATGCCAACTGAACGATGTTGTTGTTTTTACAAACCCTTGGGTGAAGCCAAAGAAGGTTGTATTCTCTGTCCTTATATTAATGGGAGTTTACATAATTGAAGATGGTTTTGTACATTAGAAACTAGAAAGTGATAAAAACCACATTAGTCAACAGCTCAAGATTTTTCCCATCTACTTGACCTTTGTTGGCTACATTTTCCAAGGGTGTAATCCACCTATTTGGGAAGTTTGCAGAATGATATGTTGATACTGGATGCAACAGTACAAGCCTTCTTTTTAGATTAAGTACCCTCAATGGGCCTTTTCAGTCCGATGTCGTCCCTGCATATTGTTTTACTTGGAGACACAAAGTGGTGGCATTTCAAAATAATTACAATATCTTTCAGTTGCATCATGGATAAGCTTAAAAGCCTACAATCTTACATACCAACTAAATCATAATGTAGGATACTTGGCTTCTAGGGATCAGGATAAACTATTAGTAGTGTAAGTTTAGAGGTAGGTGTAGCACTCCTGTGAGAAATCTTAAATGTCAAGGCTAAGGGTGCCTTGACTGATATGATAGTCAGGTTTATGGTGATTTCTGATGGATGAGATGATTCTGTGGGTTGATCATATACGAATGAGGTAGATACGCAGGTAAAATAATCATTATCAATCTCAAGGTTTTAAATCTTGAATCTTGACCCCGTCTTGATGAGGTCTGAGATTTTCGAGATCTCGCGAGATAGATCTCGAAAAATCTCACCGAGACACTGCACTTTTTGACCATAAAGGTTGAGATTTCCGAGATTTCTGAGATTTTGAGATCTTGAGAAGGTAGAGATTTCACTGAGATCCATCGAAATTTAGAACTAAGTTTTATCTTATCTCCATGGGTTCAGATAAGTTGTGTCTTTCCAGTGACCATTCTTCTCACTTTACAGACTTGGGTTTCTTTATGGGGCAGCATTCTAAATTGGATCTTGGTTTTCAGGAGAGAGGTGAGAAAAGTGTAAGTCGTTGAAATCACCGACTTAATTGAATTACTTGCTGATATTTTCATTGATTTGAGCGAGGGAGATGAAAGAGTGGTCCGTCACGGGTGATAGCTTGGTTCCCAAGATTGTACCAGACTGGAAGTTTTGTTAGCATATCAGATGCATCAATTTATCCATCTATAGTATGGACATATGGAGATTGAAATGTGATTTGATCAAGGTCATCTTGGTCCAAGAGGGGTTTCTTGATGTACCTGATGCATCTCTTGGTTTCAATGATGGTACAAAATGACCAAATTGACTTGTACAAAATAACCAAATTGACTTGAGACAATGGTAGCAATGAAGGACAAAATGTGATCTGATAAATATTATATTAATTCAGTAATGTTTTAAGGGCACCAACAGACAGTCAAGGTTAGTATTCTAAGAGGATCAAGATTCCCTAAGAAGTTGACGTACCATGGACGTTAGACGCAGAAACAAAGGGGAAGTCTTAAAGTTAGGTTTGCTGAGTATCACCTCTTTTATGTAGTGTTTTCTTTCTAACTGATATCAGGACTACATAACCTATTATTTACCTGTCATACTGATCATATAGTCCAGACTTGTTTTGTGGCCTGTGTGAAAAGCATAGTTGTCATGGCGGCAAGGCACGCCTAAGCAGTTTCCGGGTCCCTTGATGGTTTGCGCTGCTTAGGTCAAGGTGATGCATATAAAGAGCGCGCACAGGGCGGTTAGATGTAAAAATTAGTGTTTCACCCATAGCTGTTAAGGAGTCGCCTAGGTGACAAGGCAGCTCTTGAATCCCTAGGTGACCGGTCACCTTATTGTTCAAGGCACCAGATAGAAAATAGGATGAAAAGAAAGGAAAAAATGAGGACAAAAGAGGAAAGGAAGGAAAAGAGGGCAAATAGGGTGAAAAACCAGAAAGAGAATGGACGACAAAGAACAAGAATAGAGACAGAAGCAGCAGTAGCCATAGCAATTGCCACTGCTACACACCACCACCACTACTGAAGGAACAAGAAGAAGAAGGAAGAAGGAAGAGGAAGAAGCATTTCCCTGCTGCTGTTTTTGTCCCGCAGAAGCAGAAGCAGAAGAAGAAGAAGATTGAGAAGAATCTGTTTTGGTCATCTGATTCATCTCCACCAATCACCTTTTGTCATCTTGTGCCAGGGAGGGGGAAGAAGACTGAACAGTGGGAACTTTCAGAGAAAAGCTTGGTTACTTGTATTCAATGAGTTAAAAAAAAAAAATAGTTTACTGATTTTACACATAAGTCCTTATATTTTTATGACAGAGTTTACACAAATCCTTGTCCTTCAACATTAAAGGACAAAAAATATGGTATTTTACACTTAAAACCACCCACTTTATATGACATGCCTAGATTGCCTAGACGTTTGGCCACTGCCTTGGGTTGCCTTGTATTTCTGACAACTATGGTATCTTTTCTCAATTCTCACTTCTAATTTAAGGTCTTTTGTCTAAAATAAGAAGTTTCAATCATTTTATGCATAAATAGAAAAGGTCTAATGTATAAAATAAAAAAATTCTTGTTTACTCTTATATATCAGAAATAACAATATATTAAAAACCAATGATTCCATTATATCCAATTTTAGTGAGGCTCTAGAATTTTCATGGTGTACCCTCATATACAGTATGACGGTATTGTATCTTTTTTCTTAAATAATTCTCTCAATCTCTCTCTTCTGTCGCTTGATTCTGCATCTTGACTCTTGGCTTTGCAATGAGGGGAAGTCTTATTAAAGGTCCAACAACATGTAAGTCTCTTCTCAATTTCTCTCTTATTCTCCTCCTCCTCCTCTTTTGGCAGTCGCCACGATGACAGATTCTGCCACTGCTGTTGCTGGTTACTCTTCTTATTCTCCAGCAGTGGTGGTGATGGTTGCTGCTGCTACTTCCTCTTTTAGTTTTCTTCTTCTCTGGAAGTGGCAGTGATGGTGATTGTTGTTGGTGCTGTTGCTTTTTCCTTATTTTTTCTTCTCAGGGATTGGATGGCACGTTATCTTTACTGGATTTCATCTTTTCTTTCATAAAACAGCACATTTTTTTTATTCCTCCCCCCTCTTAACCAACATTTCCCCTTGGAGTCCAAGTTTTGGCACTTAGACAAATTGGTAACAGGTCAGTTAGGACCTTGAAAACCTCCTTGCCGCCTAGGCATTGCCTTGATAACCATGTCAGAAGTTATTGTTCTTAAACTGTCCTAGATTTTTATCTTGCTTCAATAGTTGTTCTTAGGTGTGTGTAGGTGCCCATTCCTCCATTTTTTATAATTACTAGAAGTTTCAAAAATTTCATGAGTTTCCATGATTTTGACATCCATTTAATTCCATAGACTTGCCATGATATTCTTCCGCTTCACTTTCCTTGAGTACTGAAACCCTATGGAAATGGAAAGTAAAAAATTTGAGCACAACATTCTTGAGAAAGCAACTTTTAGTGGCTTAGTAATACACATGGATTTAAGAAGAGTTAATGCGCTCTATGAAATTTATTAGGACTTGATGAGTTAGGGACTCAAACTTGTAGTTTGGAACCTAGTAATGTTGTAATATGGGTACATATAGGTACCGGTTTGTATCCAAGGGAATAATTGTTTAGGGTTGGTTTTATTCTTTTATTCCCTTGTACTTCTTATTTTCTATATAATAAAGCTGACCTCTGTCCTTTCGAGACATGTCAAACCATTATTCAAAATTTCAACATGGTATCAGAGCAAGAATCACCATTGAGATCTGAACCCTAATGCCATCCTCCTAGCACCACCATTGCTACCGCCTCTCTCTCTCCCCACTCGCCTTCACCTTCCACTTTCCGCTTCCTTCTATGGTCGCTTCCTCCACTTTGCGACTTCTTCCTCCATCCCTTTGCTTTCTACCAAGGGTTGTTGTTTTTTAAATGACCTTTGTTTTTTGCGATCTCGTTTTTTTCCAGTCTTAGTTGAGAACGGATGTTCGCTGAAGTTTTTTGACTGGACTGGGTCGGCCATGCTCTATTGTTAGAGATTTTATTCTAATCTGTTGCTCTCTAATCCACAACCATGTCGTACGTTACTACCACATCAAGTGTACCAGAGAGCTTTAGCGATCCACATTTCTTTGGCTTTCCTTTGTTCCTTGTTTGTGGATGGGAACAATTATTTGATGTGGCTCGTTTTTGCTTCCTTTCTATAGCATTCTGTGGTTTTTTTGGCTACTTTACAATGGATAGTAAGAAGCCCACTACTGATGGTTCCAATATGAGTAAATGGAGCTCGGACAACTAGTTGGTAATGTCTTATCTCATTAGTTCCATGGATCCGAACATTGCTCGGGGTTATCTATTATTGGATTCAGCTACCAACATATGGAAAGCAGTAGAAAATATTTATTTTCAGGTTAGGAATGATGCTCAAGTGTACCAGCTTAAAAAAAAGATCCATGATAATGAAGCAGAAGGAGATGACATTATCTCAGTATTATTTTGAGTTTAAAGGTATGTGGCAAGAGTCAGATTATTATGAAGCTTTCTCTGCTTCTTGTCCCATAGATGCCACAAAGATTGCCAAGCAAGAGGACAAGTTTTGTGTGCATGTTTTCTTGGCTGGCCTCAATGTGGAGTTCGATCAAATTCGTGCACATGTTTTGAGTTGTGACCCTTTCCCTTCTCTAGAGCAAGCATATGCTCGGAGATGGCTCAAAGAATTCTTTTTTGAGTTCGAGTTCATAGATAAAGGATGGAAAGACAATTGAATTTCCTCTTTGTGCTATGTTTCAATCTGAGGACATTAAGCATATGGCGATGTTACAACCTGACCTACCTGATCCCCGTCCTACCACTCGCTTGAGTTCAGATGAAGAGCCCATTAAATGTGAGTTTTCTGGTAAGGAACATTATAGAAAAGAATTTTGTTGGAACCTCAATGGTCGTCCTACCAATGGCAAAGGACATGGTCGAGGTTGTGGTACTGGTTCCATTTAGGCACATCAAACAGTGACTGCTGGTGTTGCTCTTTACCGTCCACATCGACAACAACTTCCCTGTCAGGGCCTTTTGCTTTTAATTTTGCCAACTTTGGTATTTCCATCCGTGGTCACTGTGCTTTTATTACATCTAACCCTTGGATCATTGACTTCAGGGGTCACTGACCATATGACTGGTTCTAGGTTCCAATAAAGGTAAAGTTCGAGCTGCTGATGGTTCCTTGTCCTCTATCTCTGGGAAGGGTTCTATCAAATGTTCTCCCTCACTTTCTTTATAATTTGTCTTACATGTTCCCAATTTCTCTATTAATCTCCTCTCCATTAGTAGTCTTACTCGGGATTTGAATTGTAAAGTCATATTTTGCCGTCGCATTGTGTGTTATAGGCCTTGGTGATGGAGTGAACGGCAGTGGTAAAGTGGTTGATGGCTTATACTTTCTTGAGTCGCCTTCCTTAAGGTCTTCGGCCTTGACGACACAAGCTTCTTCTTCTTCTACGGTTATACTGGTAGACTTATGTATGTGGCATCACCGTTTGGCTCATCCACCTGTTGGGACTTTAGTCAAGCTTTTTCTTAATTTTCTTAAGCTATGTAATTCAGGTAAATTTTTTTGTGATGCTTACATTATTGCAAAGCAAACTTATTAAGTTTACCATTCCTCGAATAAACAAAGTGTAATTCCTTTTCATTTAATTCATTCTGATGTTTCAGGCCCTTCCCGTTGTGTCTCTGCCACTGGCTATAAATGGTTTGTGACCTTCATTGACTGTCATACTTGTCCCACATGGATTTATTTGTTGCGTGAAAAGAGTGAGGTGTTCTACTACTTCATGCTCGTTCTTCAGATGATTCAAATACAATATGGTGCGAAGGTCGCCACCCTCTGTACGATAATGGAAGGAAGGAGTATATCAATGGGTCCTTATAGTCATACCTAACTGAGCATGGCATTATTTATCAGCCAATTGCATTGACACCCTTGCTCAAAATGGTGTGGCTGAATGCAAGGACAAACATCTGCTGAAGGTCACTCGGTCCTTAATGTTTCAGATGCATGCATCAGCTCCTTACTGGAGTGAGGCCATTTTCATGGCTGCCTATCTCATTAATATGATGCCCTCACGTGTTCTCGACTCTTGTTGTCCCCTGGAGCTACTTCTCGATTGTTCTACATTTTTTGTTCCTCATAAGGTTTTTGGCTGTGTGTTTTGCTCGTAATCACCATCAGCTTGGCAAACTTGATCCCCGTAGTCTCCGGTGTATTTTCCTCGGTTTACTCTGTGACACAAAAAGGGGTACAAATGTTATCATCCTTCCACCCGCCAGATATTTGTCTCTATGGATGTGGTGTTCCATGAGATTTGAGGCTTTTTTCTCTGCTCCTGCACCTCTTCAAGGGGAGTTTGGTTCACGGGAAGATGTGCTTGATTCACCTATTGAGATACTACCAGTGGCTGCTCTGGATGTTACTCCCATGGTCCTGGATGATGATACTAATATGGCTTTGGCTCAAGGGGAGAATAAGGTTTCTGTTGAGGGCTCATCCCTTGATCGAGACCAATCTTTGGCTTCTTTTCCTCAACCCTCGGCTCCTCTAAAGGTTTTTGTTTGCTCCAGGTTCAAATGGCAGCAAGATGACACTACCACTGCCACTACGACTGCCACTACCACTACACCACTCCAATCGTGACCTCTTGATCCTAGGATTACACCTACCTCCATCTTGTGAGCCTATTTCAGATCCTACTTTTGATTTGCCTATTGCTCTCTGAAAGGGTGTTAGACCCTGTACTCGACATCCTATTTTTAACGTTGTTTCCTATGAGTCTCTGTTACCCTCATTCGTGCATTTATTTTTTCCTTGTCATTTGTTTCTATTCCTACACACTGGCAGATGCTTTGGCTGATCCTAAATGGAAGGCTGCAATGGTGGAAGAGATGTAGGCTCTTGACAAAAATGAGATATGGGACCTTGTCACTCTTCCTCTAGGGAAGAAACCTGTGGGCTGCAAATGGGTCTTTACAGTGAAGCAAAAAATTGATGGCACGGTTGACCAATACAAGGCAAGGTTAGTCGCAAAGGGCTTTACTCAGATGTTTGACATTAACTACCAAGAAACTTTTGCTCTTATGGCTAAGCTGAATACTGTTCGAGTTCTCCTTTCTTACGCAGTTAACTTCGGCTTAGAATTACACCAATTGGAAGAAAAATTGTGTTCATGGGGAAATAAAAAGGAGGTATGTGTACATGGATGTCCCTCCCGGTTTTTCTGGGCTCCAAACCTCTGGTAAGGTCTACAAATTGAAATGAGTTTTATATGGGCTGAAATAATATCCTTGATCCTAGTTTGGACGCTTCATAAAGCCATGATGTCTATGGGTTATACATATAGAGTAATGCTAATCATACTCTGAAATCATTAAGAAGGTTGGTGAGTTAACTACTGTTCTCATTGTTCATGTCGATGATGTCAATGGGAAGTGATGTTGCTGAAATCACTCGGTTGAAGTCCTTTTTGGGTACTGAGTTTGAGATTAAAGACTTGGGTAAGTTACGATACTTTTTAAGAATTGAGGTAGCTCGATCCAATCAAGGTATCTTCCTCTCCCAATGAAAATATTGTCTTGATTTGTTATCTGACACTGGGATGCTCGGGTGCAAGCTGACTGACACTCCTTTTGAGGCCAATTTCCGGTTGTCTCAAAAAGATGGTGAACCTGTGGATAAAGGAGGTTATCAGAGATTAGTTGGCCACTTGATTAATCTTTCTCATAGTAGACTAGATATTACCTTTGCGGTTAGCATGGTCAGTCGATACATGCATGACCCCTTCTTTAGCTACTTGGAAGCTATGTATTGGATCCTACGTTACATGAAGTCTGCTCCTATTTGAGGAGTTATTTTGTCTTCTTATGAACATATGCATATTGAGGCCAACACTGATGCTGATTAGGCTAGTTCTTCCGATGATAGTGTTGAATCAGAGAATGAGAGAGAATTGATTAGCTCTCCACACAACCTTCTTATTTATAATGAATACGATTACAAACTAACAGAAATTCTAGAGTGACTAGGAGTCCCAACTCTACTAAGGCTAGGATTCTAAGGAAAGGAAATAAACATAATACAAATATAAAATATAAAACATAAAATTACAACCATGCCCGTATATAATTCGACACTCCCCCTCAAGTTGGTACATATATATCATGCATACCCAACTTGGACAATATCATGTGAAACGGTTTCCCAGGTAAACCTTTAGTGAAAATGTCTGCTATCTGATCCTCTGATCTAACAAATGGAATTTGAATCTGGCCACTTTCTAACTTTTCTTTGATGAAGTGACAATCTACCTCAATATGCTTAGTCCTATCATGCTGAATTGGATCATGAGCAATGCTGATGGCTACTTTATTGTCACAAAACAACGTCATAGATTGAGGACGCTTGACTTTCAGGTCTTTGAGTAAGTCCTTTAACTACAATAGTTCACATATTCCCTGAGCAATTACTCGAAGTTCTACTTCTGCACTGGAACGGGCCACCACATTCTGCTTCTTGCTACGCCAAGTGACCAAATTTTTACCCACAAAAGTACAATATCTTGAAATTGATTTCCTATTTGGATTATCTGCCAAGTCAGCATCAGTATAAGCCTCTACTCTGAGATGATCATTTAGTGAGAGTAAAATCCCTTTCCCTTGAGCAGCCTTTAGATTGTGTAGAATTCTATAGATTTCCGCCTTTAGATTGTGTAGAATTCTATAGATTGACTCCATATATGATGTATAGGGATCGTGCATGAATTGACTCACCAAACTCACTACAAATGCTATATCAGGCCTGGTATGTGATAGATAGATCAGTCTTCCAACTAACCGCTGGTACCTACCTTTATCTTTGGTGTTCCTTCTTTCTCCCTGAGCATAATATTAGGATGCAGTGGAGTATCACATGGTCTGCAGCCTAGTAGACCTGTCTCTGATAGAAGATCAAGGATGTACTTCCTTTGAGAAAGAAAGATGCCTTTTGCAGAATGAGCAACTTTGATCCCAAGAAAGTACCTAAGCTTTCCAAGATCTTTAATTTCAAACTCCTCCCCCAGAAACGTTTTGAGTTTCCTTATCTCATCTTCACTATTCCCAGTGACAATAATATCATCCACATATTACCAGAAGTATAGTAAATTTTTCAGATGAATGCTCGGTAAACAATGTATGGTCAGGATTACTCTATGCATAACCAAAGGCTATCATAGCTTTGTAAAGTCTACAAAACCATGCTCTAGGGGACTGTTTGAGTCCATAAAGAGAGCGTTTCAGTCTACATACCTTCCCATAGGTGTTTGCATCTGTAAACCCAGGTGGACAGTCCATATAAACTTCCTCATTGAGTTCCCCATGAAGGAAGGTATTCTTTATATCAAGCTGTTGCAAATCCCAAATGTGGTATACAGCACATATGCCAAGAGAACCCGCACTGTTGTCATCTTAGTAATTGGTGCAAATGTTTCTTGGTAATCAATACCATATATTTGAGTGAATTCACGGGCTACTAGCCTTGCTTTATATTGATCCATTGTGCCATCACTTTTCTGCTTGACTGTAAAAACCCATTTGCACCCTATTAGTCTCTTACCCGGTGGGAATGGAACAAGGTCTCAAGTATTATTCTTCTTCAGAGCTCTCATTTTTTCCATCATTGCAGCTTTCCACCGTTTATCAAAATTGCGTCCTACCATTTTTGGGGAAGGGACACAGTAGAAAATGAAGACACAAATGCATGGAAAGAAGGAGATAAAGAATTATATGAAACATAATTGAAAATTGGGTGATGTGTACAGGACCTAGTACCTTTCCAAATAGCAATGGGTAAGTCAGAGTCAGAGAGTGAAATTTCATTACCAGGAAGAAGCTCAGTCTCTAGATCCAAGGTTGGTGAAGGGACATGTGTAGTTGCGTTGATGGTAGTGACCTTTCCTTGCTTGTTTCTGGCACGGTTTCAGCTATAGACTTGCAGAGGTTTGGCTGGATTGGTTATGGGACTAGTTGTAGGTGTATGTATATGTACAGGTATTGGTGTAGAAGGTGGTGCATCTGTCTTTGGAGCTGAATCCATGACTCTTTCTTGGACCTGTTCTAGTTCCTCTGGCATATCTTCAAACATAGGTACATCTTCCATGACTCTTTCTTGGACTTGTTCTAGTTCCTCTGGTACATCTTCAACACTTTGCTCATCCTGCTCCCCTTGAAGATGTGGCTTGCAGTTGGGTGATATCTGACCACTGCTGGATTATTCTTACCATCAAGCAGAAATCAAGAATAAGATGGTTGAAGTTGGGTGATAGAAATACCAATTTCTTTCACAAGTTTGTTAAAGCCAATCACAACAGAAATTATATACCCTACTTGGTGACTGAGGAAGGCATTACCATATCCGATGTGACTGGAATCAAGAAGACGGCTGAAGACCATTTCCATAGCTTGTATAGCCTGCCGTTTCTTCCCCCTCTTGAGAGTATTCCTCCGGAGCTATTTGGATCATCCCTATCCCAAGAACAAAGTAATAGATTGGCAGGCCTTCCCACTGAGGATGAAATCCTTGCTGCAGTCAAGTCTATTAAAGCTCAAAAAGCCCCTGGGCCGGATGGATTTAGTATGGGATTCTTTTTGGCTGCTTGGGATATTATCAAGGTAGATTTGCTCTTGGCTATACACAGCTTCTTCTCCAACCTGGATCAAGTTAGAGAAGTCAATCAAACCTTCCTCTGTCTTATTCCTTAAGAAGGAGGGTGAATGTTCCGTTGGCAACTTCAGACCCATCTCCCTTTGTAATACTATATACAAAATCATTGTGAAAATCCTGGCTATCAGATTGAAAGAGGTTATTGGTGATCTTGTCAATCTTACCCAATCGGCTTTCATTCAAGGTCGAAATATTGTGGATAATATCATGATATGTAACGATCTTGCTCGGGGCTTCGAGGGGAAAAATCATTCTTCGGCTGCTATGTTCAAGATTGATTTTCATAAAGCCTATGATCATGTCAAATGAGAATATCTCATGGAAGCCATGGCCAAGATGAACTTTCCTAGCACTTTTTGTCAGTGGATTTGGTATTGTATATGCCTAGACTCTTGGTCTTAATCAATGGAAGTCCTGTAGGATTTTCAATGTGCGACGAGGTATTAGGCAAGGATGCCCGATGTCCCCCCTCCTCTTTTGTATTGCCTTGTGTTGAGAATATTACGTATTTCATTTTTTGTCTAGATTCATTGTACTACCTGTATTGTACATTTGTACTACCTGTACTACTCTCATTGTACTACCTGTATTGTACTACCTGTACTACCTCTTTCTTTCTTTGTATTCATTCTCACATTATAAATAAGAGGATCTTTGTCTATTACAGACAAGTCATTCCATCATTCAACATGGTATCAGAGCCAAGTTAGCTCTACCGCCAGATCCCTCCGCCGCCTCACCACCGCCGCCGCCAACCTACCACCGCTGACCATCGACTTTCTTTCTTTTCTTTTCTTTTTCTTTTGTTTTTTTTTTCTCTTCCCATTAGGGGCAACAACCAAAGAGGGAATCATACAATGATATAGGTACTGCCTTTCTTTTTATCCCTCATTACAGATCATTTTTTTATTCTCTTTATTGGAAATCAATTTTTTTTATCAGTCTGGATATTAATAATATGGTTCAGTCTGGCCGGATATCTATGAGTTTCGGAGTTTACCCCAATAAACAAAAAAGTGGGTGCAAACCAGAATTGATTTCCATATATTATGTTGCACATGGGACAAGTTAGGATATCTAACAAGTGATATTTCTACTTTGATCTCCATATATTGTGCTATAACCAAACAGGGAGGCTGTTCATATTGTTTTTAGGTGTTTGTTCTTGAATACACAACTCAAGGATGACATCTGAAGTAACCTCTTCTGGGATAGAGAGTTTTAAAATGGACAATCTCACTATTCCCACTAATACCACTAAACTTGATGGTGGTAATTAGCTAATGTGGTCTCGGGCCATCCAACTCTCAATTACAGCTCGGGGATTATCGGGATATCTCACCGGCACCAAGGAAAAACCTCTGACCAAGGACATTGTTTTGGAGAAATGGCATGCTGAAAATTCATTGGTAATGCAATATCTCCTCAATTCCATGCAGCCCATTATAGCCGAGGGCTATTTGTTATTGGATACTGCTGCACAAATTTGGAAGTCTGCTAAGGACACCTATTCCCAAGTTGGAAATGCTGTTTTAATTTATGCCATTCAAAAAAGTGTTCATGAAACTATCCAAAAGAATTGATTCGTATCCCAATATTATACTAAGTTGAGGAGCTATTGGCAAACAATTGATTTTTATGATTCTATTCATGCTAAATGTGAAGAAGATGCTACCCTATTTCACAAAAGGGAAGAGAAATACAGGGTTTATACTTTTCTGGCAGGACTAAATGTAAAGCTTGATCCTATTCGCTCACAGATTCTCAGCAGGGACCCTTTCCCCACCCTTGAATAGGCTTATTCCATGGTTCAGTTAGAGGACCAACGACGAATAACAATGTTGTCCCCTTCTGTTCCGGATAGGTCTGCTCTCCAGACAAATACTCAGACATACAAGAATCCTCCTGTTTCCTGTGATGTTATCAAATGTGAGTATTGTAGCAAGCTTTGGCACACCAAAGACACATGCTGGAAACTTCATGGCAAACCGACAAATTTTGAAGCAAAACGCCGGGAAAAAGGTATGCACAAGGCAAAGTCCTCCCACGCACCTCAGGTACATCAAACTGAAGCAAGTCCTCCTATTGGTCCTCTGCCACAACTCTCTGCACAAGAACTTTAAACTCTCCGGCATCTCCTTCGACTACCTCCTACGACTACAAATCAATCATCCACATCTGCATCTACCAATCCAGGTTCTTTTTTTGTTCAGTCAGGTATTTCCCATGATGGTCATTGTGCTTTCTCTATCTTTAGCCCTTGGGTTATAGATACTGGAGCCACTGACCACATGACTGGTTCGTCTGAGTCCTTTTATTTATACTCTCCTTCTTCTGGACATAATACTGTGAAGGTCGCTGATGGATCCCTCTTTCCTATATCTGGAATTGGATCCATCCACTGTTCTTCCTCCCTTGATTTGAATTTCGTTCTACATGTTCTTAATTTATCCACAAATTTACTCTCCATTAGTAGTCTTACAAAGTCTCTAAATTGTAAAGTAACATTTTTTTCTACCTATTGTGTGATTCAGGATCTGGAGAACGGGAAAACGATTGGACATGGTAGTGTGCATGGTGGCCTGTACTTGCTTGACAATGGTCGTTCAACACCTTCCTTCGCAGTTAGTACCCTTCAGCAGTGGCACCGCCGTCTTGGGCATCCCTCTTCTGCTGTTCTATCTCATTTTTTTTCCAAAATTATTTAAACAATGTAATAAAGACGAGTTATTATGTGAGGCTTGTGTTTTGGCCAAACAGGCTCGTATTTCTTATTTACCTTCTGCTTCAAGAAGTCCTTGTATCTTTGATTTAGTCCATTCTGATGTTTGGGGTCCAATACGGACTACCTCTATTTCTGGTCATAGGTGGTTTGTAACCTTTACTGATTGTCACACTCGTACTACATGGGTCTATCTGATGTGTCAAAAAAATGAGGTCTTTGCATGCTTCCGCCATTTCCACAATATGATCAAGACGCAGTTTCAAACTCAGTTGAAGATGCTTCGTAGTGATAATGGTAAGGAATATCTTGAAGGATTTTTTTAGCAATACTTGGTTGATACCGGGATAATTCATCAGACAAGTTGTGTGGACACTCCTGCTCAGAATGGAGTCGCTGAAAGAAAGAACCGCCACTTACTCGAAACAGCTAGAGCACTAATGTTTGAGAGACATATTCCGGCTCAATACTGGAGTGATGCTGTCCTCATTGCAGCATCCCTGATCAACCGCCTTCCTTCTCAAGTTTTAGACAACAAGGCTCCCTTGGACATCTTACGTGAAAATTCTGATTTTGTTCTTCCTCCTAGAGTCTTTGGTTGTCTTTGTTATGCTCGTAACCATCGTTCCCCTGGCAAGCTTGATCCACGTGGATTAAAGTGTATATTTTTAGGGTATTCTGCAACACAGAAAGGATACAAGTGTTATCATCCTCCCTCTCGCCAGGTCCTTGTTAGTAGAGATGTCATTTTTCATGAGCATTTCTCCTATTATCAGGCTCCTCTTCAGGGGGAGACACAGACAGTTGAAGATGCACCTGATATCCCTAATGTACTTATACCAGATATACTTGATGTACCAGAAATAGTCCATGAACAAGTGCTCGATATAACTGCACCATCTAAGCATCCAACCACCAAGCCACCTCTGCAAGTATATAGCCATGCCAAAGACAAGCAAGGAAATGCCAGTACCACTCCTGCACATGTCCCTTCGCTAGCCCTGGATCCAGAAACTGAGTCTACTGAGCCTTCTTCTGGTAAGGAACTAACTCCTTCTGATCTTGATCTTCCAATTGCACTTCGAAAAGGAACTAGGGCCTGCACCCTACATCCTATTTCCAATTATGTTTCCTATGACTCCCTTTCCCTTTATTTCCGTGTTTTTGTGTCTTCGCTCTCTTCTGTGTCTGTTCCTCAAAAATGGCAGGATGCAATTATGGATGAAAGGTGGAATGCAATGGTGGAAGAAATGAGGGCTCTGAAGAAAAATGGTACATGGGATCTTGTTCCACTTCCTGCAGGATCAAGGTTAGTAGGATGCAAGTGGATCTTTACAGTGAAACAGAAACCAGATGGGACTATTGATCGGTACAAGGCTAGATTGGTTGCACGGGGATTTACTCAAACATATGGGATTGACTACGAAGAAACCTTCGCTCCAGTGGCCAAAATGACTACCATCAGGGTTTTACTATCCTGTGCTGTACATCACAACTGGGACTTGCAACAGTTAGATGTAAAAAATGCATTCCTTCATGGAGAACTTACTGAAGATGTCTATATGGACTGCCCACCAGGTTTCACAGATGATAAAAGCCAAGGAAAAGTCTGCAGGTTGAAGCGATCTCTTTATGGTCTAAAACAATCCCCTAGAGTATGGTTTGGAAGATTTAATAAAGCTATGGTAGCATTTGGCTATGTTCAAAGCAATGCTGACTATACTTCATTTATAAAACATTCCTCTAACACTTTTACTGCCTTACTTGTATATGTAGATGATATCATCATTGCTGGCAATAATAATGATGAAATCACGAAACTAAAGACATTTCTAGGGAAGGAGTTTGAGATCAAATACCTTGGCAAACTTAGGTACTTTCTTGAGATTGAAGTTTCCAAATCTGCAAAAGGCATCTATCTGTTTCAAAGAAAGTATGTTCTTGATCTTCTCTCAGAAACAGGGTTACTTGGGGCTCGACCTTGTGATACTCCTCTCGATCCCAATACCAAGCTACGGGCAAAAGAAGGCACACCAGAAGAGAAAGGAAGATATCAGAGACTTGTTGACAGACTCATATATCTTGCCCACACACGGCCAGATATTGCATTCGTAGTTAGTTTGGTAAGCCAGTTTATGCACGACCCATACTCTACACATATGGAGGCTATCTATCGAATACTGCACTACCTAAAGTCAGCCTCTGGAAGAGGAATCCTGTTATCTCCTAATGACTCTCTGAAAATGGAAGCATATGCCATTTCAGATTCACTAAATAAACAAATCTAGGTGGAGGCTTATACTGATGCAGATTGGGCAGGAAGTCCTGATCGTAAGTCTATCTCTGGTTATTGCACATTCTTTGGTGGCAATCTGGTAACCTGGCGCAGCAAGTGCATAAGCAGAATACAGAGCAATGACGCATGAAATATGCGAACTACTATGGTTACAACAACTACTCAAAGATTTAAAGGTTATGTGTAACCAGTCCATGAAATTATTCTGTGATAATCAAGCAGCCATTAGCATTGCTAATAATCTGGTTCAGCATGATAGGACAAAACATGTTAAGGTAGACCATCACTTCATCAAAGAGAAACTGGACAGTGGACAAATCGAGATTCCGTTTGTCAGATTAGAGGACCAACTAGCAGACATTTTCACCAAAGGTCTGCCAGGGAAATCTTTTCATATGATATTGTCCAAGTTGGGCATGCATGATATATATGCACCAACTTGAGGGGGAGTGTTGAGAATATTACGTATTTCATTTTTTGTCTAGATTCATTGTACTACCTGTATTGTACAATTGTACTACCTGTATTGTACAATTGTACTACCTGTACTACCCTCATTATACTACCTGTATTGTACTACCTGTACTATTTTTTTCTTTCTTTGTATTCATTCTCAAATTATAAATAAGAGGACCTCTGTCTATTACAGACAAGTCATTCCATCATTCAACTCCTTGGAAGGCTTATCAAGATGCATTCATTTGAGAGCCCAGTAGCAACATATTGACTACTTTCCTAAGTACAAGGCTATCAAGTTGACTCACCTGGCGTTGCGGATGACATTATGATATTCTCTAAAGGAAATGGGAGGTCCTTTCAGGCCATTGATGAGGTCCTTCATTGCTTTAGTTCTATGTCGAGTCTTTCCATCAACAAGCACAAATCTCTTTTGTTCCTTGCAGGCATTGAAGAAAGTCCCTCAGAAATATTGTGGATTTCCCGTTGGGCAAGCTGACAGTTACCTATCTTGGGCTGCATCCATCTTATCTCTGTTAGGCTTTCAGCCCACCACTGTACCCCAATTCTTGACAGATTGCGGAAAAAGCTTCAACTTTGGAAAGCCAAGTTCCTTTCTTATGCAGGAAGGTTGGAGCTGGTTAGAGTGGTAATGCAAAGCTCAAACCTGTATTGGACTGGGATCTTTGGTCTCCCATGTGCTATCATCCAAAAGATTGAAAGCCTAATGAGCACCTTTTTGTGGAAAGGTGTGGATGACAACAAGTTCTTTCACTCTATTGGTTGGGCAAAGGTATGCCTACCAAAAGAGGAAGGGGGTTTGGGCCTTCTGAAAATTAAAGAGGGTAATAAGGCATGTATCATGAAGCTGGTGTGGCGAGTGGCAGAAAAAAAGCAGAGCATATGGATTGAGTGGGTTTACAGTATCTTAAAATAGATTCTATATGGTCGGTTTCAGTTTGCCCTGATCCTCCTTGGGTCTTAAGGACTATCCTGTTGCATAGACAGTTTGCCCTTCCCCATATCAAGTCCATCATCGATGAGGGCTCTTCCACCCTCTTAGGGCTTGAAAACTGGCACCCCCAAGGTGTCTTGACCTCTGTTCTTGGTGACAACATACAGATCGACTACAGAAGTGATAGGCTTGCAACCGTATCGTCTATTTTATTGGATGGGGTGTGGTCTCCTGGTAGGGACTCCTCATTCAGACTGATGCAGGCTTGGGATGTCTTCAATACAATCACCCATAGGCCAAGGGGCAGCGGTGACATCGTTTGTTGGATAGCTTCCCCTAATGGCGTCTTAGCTTCATCAGCTTGGAACCTTGTCAGATTGTGCAGCAAGGTTGAATGGTTCGATGTGGTGTAGTTCAAAGGGTTCTCCCCCTGGCACAGTTTCATCCTTTTGGGAGAGCCTTGTCCCAATCTCTTCCCATAGGATCCCTCCTGCGCCGTCGGGGTATCATTCAGAGTGCTAGATGTGGTTTATGCTGGGCTGCCGAAGAGGATATTAATCACTTATTCTTTGATTGTGCCTTCTCTAAAAGAGTTTAGGAAAAGATTATTGAGAAATGTTGGCATGCTACAGATCAACCCGGACCTTTGATCAAGAGTGGAGGTGGATTGCAAAAAAGTTCAAGAGGATATTTATTGGCGATACTACTGTAAAGACTGCCTTCGTAGTGACGGTGTACCATATTTGGTTCGAGAGAAATTTAAGGATGTGGGCGGCTAAGGCGAGATCCTTTGAGCAAATTTGGGAAGACATCACCTTCGATGTGCATGGAATTATGATGCCCATATTATTCCCAATAGTGGATTCTGAGAGGGATATATTCTTTCTCATCTTGGAACCTTGTATCCGAATGAGGAGGCTTCCCTTTATTTTCCTTTTGTTCCTTTGTGCAGCCTAGGTGGCGCTGGGATTTGTAATTCTTTTGTAAGGAGCCTGACTCTATCTTTTGGATACCCAGGTTTGTTTCTCCTGTTTTTGGGGTTTTGTTAATATATCTATTAATTCATAAAAAAAAAAAAAAAGATAAGGGAAGTGGCAGTTAGAACAGCAGTACTTCAAAAACGGGCTGGAACATTGCTCTCAAACATGAGAGCTCCAGCTATCTCAAGGTGACGGTTTTTTCGTTCTGGGACGCCATTCTGAGCAGATGTATCAACGCAACTTGTTTGGTGGAGAATGCCATTTTCGGACAAGTAGTGCTAAAATGCCCCATCAAGAAATTCCTTACCATTATCACTGCGAAGTACTTTTAGCCGTGCCTAGAACTGTGTCTTTATCACATTGTGAAATTGGTGAAAGCAATAAAAAACATCACTTTTATTATGCATTAGGTAAACCCATGTAGTCCGTGAGTAACAGTCTATAAAGGTGACAGACCAACGATAGCCAGAGAGATCTTAGCAGGACCCCATACATCAGAGTGCACTAAATCAAACAAACTACTACTTCTATTAAAGGAAGGTAAATAGGTTGTACGAGTCTGCTTAGCCAAAACACAGGCTTCGCATAATAACTCATTTTTATTACAATGCTTATATAAAAGAGGAAACAACAGAGACAAAACTACTGAAGAAGGGTGACCAAGACGTCTGTACCACTGCTGGAGGGTGTTGAAAGCGGAGTAAAGATGATGCGGCGGAGGTGGAGGTAAAGGTGGAGGTGATGATGGAGGTTTTGAAGGACCATCTACAAGCAAGTAGAGACCACCATGCAATCTACTATGTCCAATCATCTTCCCACTCACCAGATCCTGAATTACACATGAAGACGGAAAGAAAGTCACTTTGCAGTTAAGAGATTTTGTAAGGCTACTAATAGATAGCAAATCTGTAGCAAAGCAAGGAACATGAAGAACAGACTCTAAAGTAAGGGTGGAGGAGCAGCGGATAGATCCCTTCCCAGATATAAGAGAGAGAGACCCATCTGCCACTCAGACTGCATCTTTCCAGAAGAGGGAGAATACAGAAAAAGGGAGTTGGTTGAACTAGTCATGTGATCAGTGGCTCTAGTGTCCATAACCCAGGGCCATGAACAGAGAAAGCATAGTGACCATCATGACAAATATCTGATTATACAAAAAAAGAATATGGTGTGATGATGAAGGATGATCGGTAAAGGCTATGGTAGATGGCCTGAAAAGATGTTGGAGAGCTTGAAGTTCTTCTGTGGATAGCATAGGTGGAGCCCCAATAGGAGGGCAAGTCTCTGTCTGATGAGCTTGTGGTGCCTTGAAATTCTTAGATCTCTGCATTCCTCTTCACGCCTCTTGGCCTCAAAATCGGTTGGTTTGCCATGCAATTTCCAGCAGCTTTCTTTGGTGTGTCGGTCCTTTCTACAATAATCACACCGAACTGGTTTGGATAATGCAGAGCCACTTGGCTGAGTGGTTTAGAGGGTGGACCTTTTTGCTGGAAGTGGGGGCATCATAGAAATATGGCGTATATCCTCAGACTGAACCAAGGCTTAAGCCTGTTCTAAAGATGGGAGAGGCTCCCTACTGAGGATTTGTGCACTTATCTGATCAAACTTAATATTGAGGCCAGCCAAAAAATTGTAGATCCGTAGTTTGTCCTTTGCAAGTTTCATGGCAGTAGTATCAGTGGAGCAGGCAGCAGTAAAGGTATCATAATAATTTAACTCTTGCCATAGACTTTGGAGTTCAGAATAATATTGGGAGATTGCAATATCCCATTGCTTGGTTGCACCGTCATAAGGAGATCATAAATCAAAGAATAGTTGCCAACATGGGAATAAGTCTCCTTTGCAACCTTTCAAATTTTTGTAGCATCAGGTAACAATATATACCCCCGACCAATTTTGGGCTCCTCCATATAACCAATTAAATAGGCCATCACAATGGAGTTCTCAGATGCCCATTTATCATATAATTTATCTGTGAGAGGAGGTTTTCTTTTTACCATTAATGTAACCCAGTAGGTCTTTTGCAGAGATTGCCGTTTGTGCAGTTTTAGACTACATTAAATAGTTGGTCCCATCCAACTTAATTGTGTTAAGGGCAATAGCAGTGAATTCAATCTTAGAAGTCTCCATATTAGGAGAAACAACTTCAAAGGAGTCAGCCATGGGAATGATCACAACCCAAGAACAATCTGACTAATAAACTGGAGTAGAACAATTCAATAGTTGCTAAACAATTGAAAATACCTGTAACAGAGATGCCGTGTATCCATCTTCTGGGAACGAGAGACACATCTATAGTAATTTTCGATCTCTTCATACATGCAGGGAAGAATCGAGGTTGGCTATTCGAGTGATCTCTTCAAAGCACATCTCGGAAACAAGGGATACACGCAACTGGTATGGACAAATCCTTGTGGAGAGGTTTAGTTCATGGGTAAGAAATTAGGGAGGATGAGGAAAAGGTTTAAAGGATTAAAAAAAAAGGTTTAGGGTGAAATTAAGGGATGGTGGTAGGGTTTAGAAGCTGGTAGTAGGGTTTAGAGAGGTTAAGGCAAAGATCTAGAGGGTGAAAAGAATGTAGGGTTATGGGACCTGGCGGTAAGATAGATGTGGTTTAATAGGGAGATGATTGTAGATATGGCGGTAAGGCTTTAGGTTGGTTTAATAGGTATTGCAGTAGGTTTTAGGGAAGAAAAAGAGATATCGGCTGGTATAGGTATGGCGATAATAGGGTATCGTAGGTGGCTGGGCGGTAATAGGATATTGTAGATGGCATAATGGAATATTGCAGGTGGCTGTGCTGTAAGAGGCTATCGGCAGGGGCGGTAATAGGATATCGCAGGAGGTGGTAATAGGCTGTCGGCAAGGGCTGGAAGTAGCGGTAGTTTTAGAGGAGAAAAGGAAAAGAAAAAAAAGGAAAAGAGAAGAACCGAGAGAGCTAAGGAGGCTCTGTTACCATGTTGAATCAGAGAATGGGATAGAATTGATTATCTCTCCACACAACCTTCTTATTTATAATGAATACGGTTATAAGCTAACAGGAACTTTAGAGTTACTAGGAGTCCCAACTTTATTAGGACTAGGATTCTAAGGAAAGGAAATAAACATAAAACAAATATAAAATATAAAATATAAAATATAAAATATAAAATTACAACCATGCCCTTATATAATTCGACAGATAGACATTCTACCTCTGGTTATTGTACTCTGGTGAGTGGAAATCTGGTTACCTAGTGAGCAAGAAACAGACAGTGGTTGCTTGTTCTAGTTCAGAGGCTGAGTTTCGGGCTATGACCCTTGATATATGTAAACTTCTTTGGCTTTAAGGGCTACTTTTAGGATTTGTATATTCCTATATAGCTTTTAATGCAGCTTTTTTGTGATAGCAACTCTATTATTAGCATTGCTCATAATCTGGTTCAGCATGATCAGACAAAGCATGTTGATATAGACCATCATTTCATCAAAGAGAGGTTAGAACAAGGTTTAATTTGTATTCCCTTTGTCAGGTTTGCAGACCAATTGGCAGACGTCTTTACCAAGGGACTTCATAGCAAGACCTTTCATCCTATTATGTCCAAGTTGGGTTATCTATGCTTCAACTTGAGGGGGAGTGTTGTAATATGAGTACATATAGGTACCGGTTTGTGTCCAAGAGTATAATTGTATAGGGTGATTTTATTCTTTTATTGCTTTGTACTTCTTGTTGTCTATATAATAAAGTTGACCTCTGTCTTTTTGAGACATGTCAAGCCATTATTCTAAATTTCAATAGTATGGTTTCCCAAAAATCACAACTAGGAAATTGAATCACCTGTATAATCATAAATTGGGACCATTATAACTTAAATGACCCCATTGTACGCTATTTGACTTTGATTAAACAAAAACCGAATAATTGGAAATGAAAAAAAAAAAAAAAACTCTAGCTAACTGTCTTTTGACTATGAAGACCTTAATTTCCTCGTTTTCAGAATTGGGATTCCTCTTTGGATTCTCACTTTTTGCATGTGCAACAGTTGAAGCTGCTTTCTTCATTTGTGTCTGCATGCATCAATGATTTCATTTCTGATAGCCAACTTATGCATCAAAATGCTATGAAAAATAAAATGAAATAATTTCTTCCAATTCTTTTCTAAACTTTTCCAATGAACAGGTGGACTAATGACCCCCCCCCCCTTCTTTTTGGTGGAACCTGAAATGGTATAAATAATTCTAATACTACCACATAGACTAGTCTTTCATTCTCTTCTTTAATCGATACTTTACAGCAGTTCCCTCTTTCTTAAATAATGAGGAAAAAAAAAATCTTTCCACTTGATGTTTTAGTTCGATATTCCAGTTTCCTTGGTGAGTTATCCTTTACCTCAGAAAATTAAAAAACTCAACTTTGAACAGATTTCTTTTTGCTGATTTACTTCCAAGGTTTTTTATTTTATTTTTTATAATAGATGCATCATTTCAGGTGTTTGGCAAGTGGCAGATGATTGTTCATTGCATCTCTTCTTGATGATTAAAGTGCGACCAGACATGTTCGATGAAACAGTAAAGAGGCATGGAAATAGTGTTGATATTAAAGAGGGCATCCCGACATCCAGAATCAGAGGTATAATGGTCATACTTATGAATCTGCAGGAATAGTATTGAAATTTTATTCAATGTGTATGTATGTAAAGATAAATATGCTGTGAATACTTTACAGTGTCAATTTTTTTAATATGGCATGTCTTGCTATTCAATGTACCCCCCATCGGTAAACAGACTGTAATCGAATTTAAGAATTAATAAGAAAGAGAAGTTCGACACTCACAGGATTGTCTCAATTGAACTTGATGTATATACAGTATACACCTACACTGTTAGAGGTGAGAAAGAACTGGTTCAATTTTGAGCATGGCCTAGGACTCTAGGTCCTTTATGCAGACTGTTATACTTATCCAGGTCTTGGTGGGGCTGGCTGTGTTCTGTGTATTATAGGTTATAGATATAAGCCCCCGACTATGCATATCACTGGGAAAAAGGTCTCCTGTCAAGTGACTCAAGCCCTGCACTTTGACATCCCATGGGCTGAGTAACTGTTAACTGGAGATTTGTTAGATTGATTTGAAAATTTTATTATATTGATGATGATTTGGACACGTGAACCAAATTTGGGTTTCAATTGAAGTGGCATGTGACAGCAATTGAGATCATGATAGAAACAATTCATGGTATGGGCGTTTGGATGTTGTGGAATCTACCCCAGCTACATCTTCCTTGACTGGGTCCAAATACGGACCTTAGGCTATTATTGTGGGTTTGGGTCAATGTCATAATTGGGCTAGTTTTGTGATTGTGGATTCAACCTTGAGTCCTAAGGCTTTCATCTGGTTGGAAGTAAAGTGAGGGGAAGGGAAATGAAATTAAAAAAATTCTAAGCGTAACTAATCGAAATTTGTTTTTCTAAATATAGTACTTGAATTTTTACTTTCTTTTCAATAAATTTCTTGAGTTTGAATAAGAAAGTAACAATTTCTAGAAGTAGATAGTTCTCTGAGCAAGGCTACACCCTCTTACAAAGAATTGATTATTAATTTTCTCTCTCTTTAACAGAATTAGTAAAAAATCCATGTGAGAAGGTGTTTCTTACTCTGCTTGCTTAGAGCTACTTTCTGAAAGTTTAATTACCATATTTGTTCACTTTTTGAGTTATGCAATCATGATTAAAAAAGTTTTTAATTTCCTTTTTAAATCTTTTGTTTTTACTTTTTTTTTTTGCTTTCAACCAGATGAAGCCTATGTTAAATGCCTTAAATCTGTCTCAGGATAATGCTATTAAGGTCAGGAATCAGAATCCAATCGGGTGAATTGCTCGATTCGAATTAGAATCGGTGGCATTTGATATTGATTCCAGCAGATTTTTAATTTGTTTTTTTTTTTTTATTTGAATTGGTACTGAATAATGTTTGATCATCATTTTTTTGCCATTATTTCCCTCCTTCAGTTAGTAAAATAGCAGAATCACTATGAAACTTATCTCTTGTATCAAGATCCCAAAGTTTATTGATTAAATAACATAAAACATTTACAGATTTTTTGAAATCTTTCTTCTTGTTCTTGACTCAATTCCTAAGTATCAATCAATTTCAGCCAATTTTGGACCCATTTGGAATCTGAATTGGTGGGAACCGACTCATCCTTGATCCTGATTTCTTGAACCTTCAATAAGCCCTCTGATCCTCTAGGTTTATCTATCTTGATGCGCTTATCTATAGAGTTCACAGATAAAAATTCAAAACGTTAACACTGTTGTATTATATATATACTACCACGTTTTCTATTACATTATTTTTATCTTCTGTTTTTTTTCTTGTATTTAGGGGGTGAGGACATCATTTTGGACTAAAAATGCCTACTAGCCTACTAAAGAAAGAAACTTTGCATCTTTAGGGCTTACAAAGTTGTTGTTCATACAAGGTTTAGCATTATAGAAAAGGCTTTGCTTATCACAGGCAAAGAAAAAAAGAGAGCTCACCCAAGGTCTTGAGTGAGAATCACCCAAGATCAGTTACAGACATTTATATTTTGAAAAGCCAAATGGGGAAGCTCAAGCAGCTAAAACATAAGCATTACCCATAATCTCTCTTGATGTACAGAAAGGAGAACACAAACAGAAGGGCAAAAAAAAAGATCTACACATTGTTAGGCATGTAATAGGAGCACGAGAGGGGTGTCGCATGATTCGTATACAGGGGACATATTTCAGAGAGGAGAGAGCGTATAGAGACCATATGTTAATTAGATAATGCCCATTTAAAAATGTTCTTTCAAAATAAAGCCATGATCATTCCTCATGTCGAGGTGACAGGAGTTCCCTATTGTACCATTAGCGTTGTATTCCCAAAGAATATGGGAAAAATTATAGCAATAGCTAAAATCGCAGGAGAGATAGGGAGAGGATTCCATGTGTTAGCTCTCTCTCTTTCTCTCTCTCTCTCTCATTTATTGAGCACTGTCTGATCATTTATTGAGCACTGTCTGATGTGTATCCGTGCGTCTTTTCACTTGGGGCAGTGAAATGATCACCTCGTCCTTTTTCTATTCACTGCCAACTTGCTAAGGTCGCATGGAAACACTGGGCATCTCTCCTTGAAACCATAATGAAATTGCATACACATAGGGGAGGGGAGGTTCTCATGCATTTTTTTTTTGGGTAAATAAGATATGAACTTGATTTAGACTCAATTTTAACGAAGAAAAAAAAAAAAACTTTATCCCAACTAAATAGATTTGACTACATGGATTCTTTCTCTCCAATCAACTTTGTTGAAGTTCTTGTTAAAGTAAAATCTTAGATCTGTTCCACGAAAAAGGAGAAAAGAGGATCCAGGACTCTTTCTTATTTTTTCGTAGTAGGCTTCCACTCGGCTCCGCCTCCTCATGGGTTGGGCTTGCTCTCATCTAAGATAAAAGGTAGCCCTTAGGGATACTCTTTCTCTTAAATGAGTCTTAAGTAACTCAGAGCTCTTCAAAGACAAGAGTCACATAGTTTTCAGAAATATGGTTAATGATTGATTTCAGAAAATATAATAATTCCTATTATTATTAATGTAAATAAAATAAGGGGTATATGGATTTATCTATACAATCTACTTGTACTTCACGGACCGTGGCAATTGATTGCTGGCTATCCGACAGCGATTGGGCTCCTCTGTAGTGAAAGAGTCACTACAGAGGCGGCCATGAAGTGTCATCTGTTGTTACACATATATACATGTATTAATCTAAGGGTGGAGGTTTCAGTTGATGTAACATATGCGATTTCATATGTAGCATCCAATCAAATGCAAAGCTTTACAAAACCAGACCTGATTCGTCTCCTCCATTAACTGAAACCGCCCCTTCTCCGACTGAAACCCCTTCTCCTCCTCCTTCCTCCATGAACTAAAACCAAATGGATTTTTGTATGCTCCCTGAAACACCTCCTCCTCCTTCCTTTCAGATTGACGGGTCTCCTCACCTGGGCAACAGTATATATAATACTACCTCAGAAACCCTTCACATTCCTAGAATGATTAGGGTTTGGTTTCTATCTCAAAATCGAAACGAACCAGACCAGGTACTAGTCATTCGGTAATCGGACACCCACTAGTCAACTAGTTAAGTTATTAGGCTAGCCCACAAAAATATCTAACACAATTAACCAATTTTGTTGCAGATTCTTATGCTGTAAATTCCTTCATTTCTGGAGACTTGAATCTCACTTCATTCATATTTACATCAGAAAATCAAGTTTCTTCATAATTGGGTGACAATAACTATGGATGCCGATTCTGTCATGGTGAATGTGTTGGCAACAATTGAGTCTGAATCTCTGTTAGTTAAAATGCGTTTTAAACTTGTACCGTACTGTCATATCATATTTGGCCGTTTAAAATACGTATTACTGTATTGACCTCAAAAATACTTTAAAATATTTCATACTCCAAGCCTTGCCGTTTAAAATGGGTTTAAAATGCTTACCGTACCATACCCGTATCCATATTTTAACCTGTATCACTCATGAGTAATGAATCGATTAATCCCACATTGCTTAATACTCTTATTGCTTTTTTCATGTAACCGATGTGGGGTTAAAGACTGACTACTTCCTCATAATTACTTTTAAACTCATTACTTTATTGTTTTTTTTCTTACGATTTATGACTGGACACATCATAAATGTCATGTATTCCCATCGATTTAGGTATAATTCTTCAATTTTTTTGGTTTATATTGCCATTTTTTTGCCATACCGTACTATATCTAATCCGTTTTAACTAACTATGGTCTGAACTAGATAATGGAAATGAAGCAATTCTAGACATTCGCTTAAGTAGATTCCAAATCAGAATCATGCAAGCAACAATAGAATCGGACTGTCAGGAAAGAATTTCCTTTTTCATTTTCAGCAATTTCTAAAGGTGTTGTGTTTCTCATTAATGGGTCCTTTCAAGCACCATCATGGTGACTAAACGTGCTTTCTGTTTTGATAAGTGAGCATAGATTTGATTTGGGGTATGTTCCCACTAAAGAGGACTTAGAGCTCATTGAGCTCAAGAAAAAAGAGCCAAGGATAGATTCCTGCAGTTCGAGAGAAAGAAGTACAAAAACAGCAAGTATTATACCAGAAGAACAAAGGCAGAATACATAATGTAGGGAAACAAAACTAGAACCAAATCAACCCATGAGTAGCCCGATAGAACCATCAAAAGCCATTTTGTTTTACTAAATATATATGGGAAAGCGAAATCGGACTGATAAGAACTCATTAAATTAGCTTAATAAAAACTTGAAACCGAACTGGACAAGAAACTAAACCTTTCTATTGGACGATAATTGAGCTTGAATATATACGACCGAAATCGAGTTAGTCCAACCCTATGGTGAAGGTATAGCTGAAACCCCCAAGGTTGTGTTGGTTGCAAGGGGAAGGGAAATATTTTTAACTTAAAAATGAAATTTTTATAATGGTAACACAAAATGACTGTATAAACTACCTAAATTTCTTAACATATTTAGTAATGATATTAATAAGATGTAAAATTTATTTTATTTTTAAATGCAAGGGATTTGAATGCAAAGTGAAGTGTAAGTTAATAATTAAATAAATAATTATTTGGAATTAGTTACATAGCAATATCATAGTATATGTTGTAATCATTACAAAAGTTTTATTTTTAAATTAAAAAATTTCATTTCGCTTCCCTTCAATTCCCCTTGCAACCAAATATAGCCTAAGATTATTTTAGGTTTTTATTTATAGATATTGCCAGTCCACGACTATAGAGAGATTTATAAAGATGCAATTAAAAAAGAATATTTTTAAAAGCGAGAATTAGTTACGATTTTGAAGAGGGAAGAAGTAAAAAATAGAAGCGGATTAAACGAGGGTAGCCCGTCTTTTTTTTTTTTTTGTAGGTAGAGCTGGTCTCTGGGAGAATTGAACTCATGACCTTTTGAGATATTGATCTTTTGCCAACTGAACTATTATTCCCTTGGGATAACCCATTTTGATTGTGAACAACCGATTGATGAGATTTAATACGAGTCCTTGAGATATAATTTCTTTATAAATAGGGTCGGATTGGACTGGACAGGACTAAGCTCGAATAGCTTCATCCTAGGACCAACACCACCTTGTCAGGGTCTACAAAAATATGAGCTTTGAGGTCTGGTCCCGTCAAGGCTCAGGGCGGGTGTAGGCCCTTTCCAGGTTCAAGGCAGGCTTGACCTCACATGAGGGCACTTGATGCTCAATTTCAAAGCTCAGACAAAGCACTAACCAACCCCATAATGGACAACTCAGCTTCCTGAAAGTAGTGTGTGATCACATGCACAAGAAGGACATAGCAGCTCAGTTGAAAGAATTAAATATCGACATATTAGAGTACTTGTGAGATTCTCTCTCTCTCTCTCTCTCTCTGTGTGAGGATTATAACACCTTCAAGATCACCTGTAACACACAACAGAAAATGTTCAGCGAATGAAATATTGACCATGTGTGTTCGAGATTAGGGGAGACTTTAAGGATGAAAGCATGAAGGGTTTATATCTCACCACCACTCATTCTAAAGGACAAAACAATAAGTCCTTTCAGAAAAGAGGGGAAGTTGTCACTCAAGATGGATGGCACGTTTTAAGGGGTGTTGGCACCTTCCAAGTTTATTGTGGCAAGATTTTGATTTTGTCTCCTACTTTATTATTTTCATATTTATATTTCCTTCTTTGTAAATTGATCATCCCTATATAAAATACGAGTTGGTTCCCTTTGAAGACTGTTTGAAATCAATAAGAAAGTATTTCGGATCTTTTCTCCCTTTCTTAATTTGTGAATTTAAGAATTGTTTTATCTTGTGGATTCGAGGATTTGTTAGCCCAAAAAAACCCATCAAGTCAATTCTTTTAAACAGTCTCATACAGGCTGGAGAGGATCCGGGAGCTTTGTCCTCGGTCTTTCTTTATTGTGAAATTATTGTGAACAACCGATTGAAGAAATTTCGAGAGAGCAGGCCAAAAAAAAAAAAAAAAAAAAAATAGAGGAGAGGATCCGATGAGCCACGAACGTGGTGAGTTTCGGTCTTTCTTTATTCTAAAAATCTCACCAGATTTCTAGAATTAAAAAGGGTTAATCTCTCTCTGTGAATTCCCATTCTATGCTCCCCTACCACCCTTTGACACTAGCAGCAACCCCAAGATAACCCCGAAGATTCTTCCCCATTTTCTAATGGATGGAGTCTTAAGCGCAACAAGTAGAAAAGTTATAGACAACGCGGTCTATTAAAGATAATCGTGTTGCCCAAAATAAATAAATAAATAAATAAAGATAATCCGAAGATTATTCCTGATTCTCTTATCTCATTTATGACGTCAGAATGTATTTTCTTTAGATCAAATATCAGAATTTATTTGAAGAAAAATTTTGATCTATTATCACCCAAAAAATATATGAAATTTGATTTACTATCCAAAGTTTTCATAAAATTTCACCCATCCCCACTTAACTGACGGAAAATAGAGTTTGGCATTTATACTTTTTCTCTTTAAAATTGAAAGATGTGAAAATGTCTTGTTTAACCTTATAACGTTTAGAATCCAAATGAAATTTTTCATCCCCAACTTCCTTCCACCTTTCTGGTTCACCATCGCTAACGTCCTTCCGCCTTTTGGTTTCTCATTTTTGATATCCATCACCTCTGGTTCACCGCCACCGACATCCGTGGCCTCTGGTTCACCATTGTCGACTTCCTTACACCTTCTGGTAGAACTGAAATCTGTCCTGGTCTATGGATGGAGAAGAGCAATGGTAATGGGATCAGTCTCTACAGATTTGTGCGCCGCATCAACATGCCAACTGCAAATTGACTAGGAAATTGGTTTTGGTATTCGAGAGAGAAGCTCAACCTGCCTATGACTCTTCTGTTGAACTCTTTCCAAAACCTTCAACGGATCGGCCTTTCCCCCTTCACAACCACGTTATGAGTCTTGCAATCGGTTTGAACTGTTGGGTTGGTGTCTTGTATTCTGTAGGGTCCACACAATTAATAGAGTTGTACTTGTATTAGGGTTTGGTCTATTATATATACGAGGGTAAACTTATAATTGTGTGAGGATTAGGATTTCTAAATTTTCCTATGTATTGTCT